>JARUHE010351424.1:0-18135 GCA_031471125.1 Archaeomysis grebnitzkii
AATATTTGTAAATAATTAATAAATATTTGTAAATAATTAATAAATATTTGTAAATAATTAATAAATATTTGTAAATAATTAATAAATATTTGTAAATATAAACATAAAAACAAATTGGATACAATCTATTAAAGAAATAAATAATAATAATATAATACACGAAGAAACCCAAAGATATAACAAAAAAAGAATACATGAAAATGAACAAACAAATAAAATCAAAGATTTAACAAAATATAAATAAATAAAGACATTTTAGAAAGGTTAAAAGAATCATTTCCATGATAAAGAATAATAAAAAATAATGGTTCACAAATCAAGCATTAGATATGGTATTGGGTTGCCACTAGCAAATGGATTTATTGATTCTGCGAATTCGAAATAAATTTCACCACATTAAAATAATGAAATGAACAATCACTCGTGATTCAAACAATCTTTAAGCAAGTGTTGACATATGGTGGCAAGCTATCGTCATATGAAATAATAATTAATTTACAATTTAATTAAAATGAAAATTGTACTAATTTATGTAACAAAATATTAAAAATATATTAAATATGTATAACAAAACAAACTTTAATTCAACATAATATTTACAATTAAAAAAATTAAATTTTCACAAAAAGTAAATAAATAAAAGTTTTATGATAGAAAAAAAAGTTTAAAATGTGAATAGGCCTAATTGAAAACAAACTCTAGGATTACAAAATGTTTCAAGGTTTGTATATAATCTAATTTTCACATAATTGAAATAACCACACAAACCGATTACAAATAGTTCATAAAATAGACAAAGTAAATAAAAAAACATTTTTATTTTTAAAATAAGTTTCAGATAATACATGAATATTGTATATAAAAAATACGCTAATTTATACTATTTTTGCATTAATTACTATTATATATTTCTCAGCTATGCGAGGGGTATATCAGTCTTTGAATTTAGTCATTTTTACTATAAACATTTAACATAGCAATTCCATCATATATTAATGATTGTATGGAACTTATTTCTATTTTCCTTGCACGTAGAAATTTGTTGAGTTTATAACGAATGCGTTTACTGTAAATATTTCATCGCTCGAAAATGAATGCCCATGTTGTCTAGTTTTACATAGAATCGAATGTTTGTTACTGTGATGCCTATAACGTCGCTTTATAATTCACACTTATGGGTAAAGAATACCTGTATTACTGTAAATATACATATAAGTATTTACTTGCCATGCGCAGGGCAGGGTATATTCATTGATGATTTTCAAGTGATTAATTACTTATTCAATTTTTTTATTTGTAAATGATCAATTCTACATCACACGATTAGGTAAAGACAGAAGGACTTTCGTAATTTATTATTTCAAATTTATTTGCATCTCCCAATTTTATTTTTGTCCATAGAATTTATTTATTTGGTAGTAAATGCTTTAATAAATCTATTCTTTCAATGTTAATTTTGTTCTTTAATACTTTCAATTTACTTCTTTAAATGAATCGAATCTTGGAAACATTTATACGAAAACCAAACAAATTGAACTATACTATCATAGTTATAAAATGAGGAAACTTTATTTAATCATAATTCACCAGAGTTTATTCATATGCTCTTCATTTCCAATCTGTTGGTGCATAAATCAAACCAAAATATGAAAAAATTGTTCACCATAATTTAAATGTTCATAATATAGATAGAAGCTAATAAAACAAAATATAAGAAAGCCAATTAAATATAAGAACTTAAGATTCAAATTATTGTTTAATGATGCCAACAACGATGACATTGGAAATTATTATTAATATTTATTTTTCATTTGTTTATTTATTTTATTCTGTTGTTTAATTATTGTTTTCATTGTTTTTAATGTTTGTTTTTATTGTTTATTTATTGTGTTTATTTTATTATTTATTTATGTTAAACAAAAACGCCAAACTTCGATAGCATTTGTTATGATAACAATTACATACATTTTTATTCTTGTACTATTCATAAACAATGCGACGGTAATTACGCAAACAATAAATAATGGAGACATAATAGGCGTAATAAACAAGTTAAAAAATGTTTATTAAAGAAACAATTTTGTAAGAATAATTTATTGACCAATTACAGTTGAAGTATTTCCTGCATTCAAACATAAAAGATCTTTTATTGATTACATTTAAGCTTTTAATTCCCTTAATTTCTGGTTCTTTGTCTGTCTAATTATAATTAGACAAAGAAAGAACATTATGAACCCTTAACACCAGATTAATTGTTGCCATGATGACTAAAATACATTGAAATTAGCGTTGAAAATATATTTGATTGCATCAGACAAATGTTCCCCTTCAAGCAGAAGAAGTTAACTTATTGCAACTTGCAACTTCATTAGTATTTTCTAGATTTCTAGTAGAGTTGACAGTGCTATTGTTGTTGTGTTTACATGATCTTGATAAACATTTAAGAATAATCAATATTAATTACATTTCAAATATGTATACGAATGGAAAAGGTCTTAATCATTTATTATTTGGTTCTCAGAACAAACTATTTGGACAAATCATACACATATATACAATCAACCAACACCAACAACCCTACAACTTTTACCTCTCAAATGAAATATTTTGCAACGCCTTCAGTAATTCTTCTCTTCATCTCCCAAACCCTTCTGTTTGACTTCAATCTATCTTACATTTTGCTGCGTTGTGTCCCAACGAGAATTTTCACTTCGTTTTATAATCATGGGCGAAAATCCTTTAGTTGACCACAGTACAATACATCGGTGTTTATTTTTTTCTTAGAGATAATAATTTATTTTTGTCCTATCTTTAAACGTTCTCACTTGTGTTGATTACTAGTATTACTTTTTTAAGTACATCACTTCTTCTAACGTCCCCACTTGAAATACATTTAAACCAATCAACGTTTCCTCCAATTAATGAATTTTCTCGTTTTTACTGGTGGACATTTGGCAAAGTTCAATCAAATCTTTCTTGATTGCAACTTTTGAATTTAAACTTGTGTGTGTGGTATACCTATACCATGCGTTCAATATCAGCTAGACATCTGAACAAACCCGTAAGTACACTTAGAGAACAACAGGAAACACAAAAATAAATAGTAAAACAGGGTGAAAAACGTAATGGAATTGAAATTTGTTTTATGTAATTGACAAATAAAAGTTAAAATATTATGAAAAACAAATCAATGTAGTTATTAATAAATTTCACTGTTAATGCCAAACATTTTAAAGATAATAACAAATGCAATGTAGAAACAAGTGAGAAAACTGGAAGTGCATAAGCTCCACTTTCAAATCTGTTTATTCCATTTCATAAACTTGGAATTGCCACAGATTTCTCGCTAACATTTGTGTAGTCTTTTCAATTTCTTACTTGTTAATTAAAGCAACATGGACTACATGTGACTTTTAATTAGCATTTATAATCGTACTTTCTTGGTCTAGTTATCACTTTACCTATAGAAATACATTATTGTTGCTGAAATGTACTTCTTAATAATATTTTTAAGTTCATAACGTTCCCTATAGTTTTTTTCTGGTATACTAACTTTGAATCTTTCATTTTTCTCTCAGTAATTTGTCTTGCCTCTCCATAGCTTCGAGGTGTTCACATAAGATGGACAATCGAATCGGCAAGAACAGTTTTTTTCCAACTTCAGTATGCTCGCCTACTTAATTTTCCTATCTCCGGATGCCGTTTGGTTCACCAACGCATCATATTATACATCTTAAACTTTAGGGTTGGACTACATTGGTCTTTGGTTCTCACAGAACATGGGTTGGTGATGCATTGACTTCTCATTGACAGTATGCAAAATATACTTTCCATTAATGGGCATCGTTAGTTGTGTTTAATTGTTGTTCATGTTCTTCTAACGTTAAATATATACCAATACTATCACAACAGGGTCATGGTCTTGCAGTTTCTTATATTTGTTTAGTCACTTGTGTTGTAAGTTCCTTAGTTCACCTACGTCATGTCTTGGCAAAAGGTCTTATTTAATAATTATTTTGTTCAGACGAAATAAAATAAACATAAATCATCAATGTAAGCAATTTTGATAACCCACACAAATAATCAATAAATACCGTCCATGCAATAATCAACAGTAATACTTTTTGCAATCATTGGTTTTACGAAATATATTTTACACTTACTTCTGACATGCCTTGTAAACAATGTTTCTGGAAGAATTTATATTTTGTTATTTACCATTTCATTTTAGAATTTAAAAATACAGAATAATATGCAACACATTAAATTGTCTAATTAACGATGCTATGAAAAGACAAACTGAGGTATTGTTAGTGAAAAATAAAACCTTAAAAAAATTTAAATATACATTTTATGTATAAGCTATACATTATTTTAATTTTATAATTTTGATTCATTTTAAATATAATTAACTTACATTTGCTATTTAAACTATTATTTTAACTAATTTTCGTTTGATATGATGTATATTAAATTTTGAATTATGTTATTGCTTAATTTTTGAACTTTGAAATGATATAATATTATTATAAATACATATTAAGTTTACCAAATATTGAAACTAATTCGTATCAATGTTTTACACAAAAGAAAAAATGTAATATTTTATAAAAATAATCATGTAATATTTTACACTAAATTACAACGTTCAAATACTTTAGTTACACTGCTACATAAAATCATGCACGATTATCTGGGATTAAAATTCAAAACTTGCAATTTAAAATTTTAAATTATTTCACAAACTTCCGCGTTCATGTAATTTGACATGATCGGTGTTCTTGAGTCTTAACTTCATAGAAACGAACGTCGTTCACATCCAATCCCTCGACGCCTATTGGAGGAATTGTTGCAAACTTTAACTGAAGAATAATCTCTAAAGGGAGCATCGACTCAGAAATATTAGTTCCATTTACAATTTGATGTTAGCTACAGTTTAATGCATTATTCAGCACTACCAGATTAGGTAATTAACACCACCCAGTGTGTACCTCAGAAGTTACAGAACTGTGGTTACGAATGTAAGTTATATAACACTGGTGAGAAATAACTGCTGTTGGGCTGTTAAAGGCGACTCTTATTATTTAGGCGATAGTACATCACGATGTGTAGGGCTGTCTAATTTGCTGAATGTCATAACGAATGGATTTCGTTCAACAAAACTTGTATAATAAAACAGGAAATATCTGGACTGGTCACCAGTACAAACGGTGATTCAGGTATGGTCATTTTTTTATAAAGTAATTTGTCGAAAAAGAAACTTTTGTGTCCAAACGTAATATCTGGTCATGTAAGAAAATCAGTTTCGAATAACCAAACCCAAAGAAAGAAAAAATAAGAAACCGATAAAATAATTACTTTTCTAAAAATATATTACAATTGCATAATTATCAATGTATACCACCTACCTCCTACTGAAAATATATGCACATATACAGTTGTAAATTACATTGTTTGTCATTGCAAGATATTGTAACATAAATAGGAAAACTATTTGTGTTGTACTTATGAAGTTGAAGGGATTATATTTGCATTTTTTTACTCAAAAAAACTCATTAGGCGATAGTACGTTATAATAATTAATAAACTAGTTCTAATGGATGCAAAATGATAGTAAGTGGTGAATAATGTTATTTCAACAAAGTTAATATTTGCAAAATAAATCACAAATTATAGATTAAAAACTTAAATAATTAAGACCAGCACAAAACAGCAACATATTTGGACAGTTATTCTGCATCAACAAACACATTAATCATCGCATAGTCGTACAATGTTATATGTTTGCATTTACGCAACGAAACGATCATTAATTAAGAAGACAATCACTGATAGTGCATTTTCTCCTGTTAATTAACAAAATGTTTTTTGCAACTTAACCGAAACATCTGAAAATTGAATGTCACATGTTGCCATGTATGACCATGGTTCAAGGTCACACGTCACACAACGATTATAATGAGAAGGTAGAATAATGGAACGTCTTCAAGATTACGCCATATCAGGCAACACTGGTCACTGGCTTCCTATTATATTTAATCATGACATAGGAAAGTAAATTATATGTATGATTTACTTTGAATTATTTACTTGGCCACTGTACAAATATGTAAATTAACGGCTCTAGCCATTTAAGGAATTTTAATCGATTGCAGAATTTAATTATTAAGTAGAAATTTTGTGAAAATTTTAAGGTGTTGTTGCATAATATATCAATATCACTGAGTTTTTCATACCATCAAACAGATAAAATGATCCACTATCAATTGGTAAATAATTTATATAAAATACCTAATTGGTTGAAAAATGGTACGCAATTAAATTTTTTGTGCTTGAAAAATTTTAAAAGTGCGTTTTTTGGAAGAAAACAATTTTTTGATTTATGAACGGATTTTAAAATTTTAAAAGTATTACAATAAGCATTCGATACTATTATTTGGATGGTCTGTCCTGGTTGAGAAGATATATAATTAAATGTGCAAAAAAATACATTTATTTGCACTTATTCACAAAAGCTCGCCCACAAAAACTAAAGCACTTACAAAAAAACTAACGAGAGATTTTTCATTACATAACATAGAACTATGTGCGAACAAACTAGGAACTCTATCTCAAATAGTCGAGGCATCCTCTTGACTTAAAAATATCCTAAAAAAGGATCAAAAACGAGAAAACGCCCCCTCTCGTCAAACAAATGGACCCAATTTTACAATATATTATTTTTATATGAGGTTATCATAGGGAAAACAAGTGTGAAAATTTCAAACCACTATCTTTAACAAATTTATCCTCCCCGAATGCTTAGTAGTTCATTTTATGAAACCACAATTGAGTTGAATCAAACTAAAATGTTTTTAATGTGCTTCAAGTCGGTCCCAAGCATGATTAACCGTTCGCCAAAGTTGTGTCAATAGCATTAAAAGAATTCTAACATTTAGAAACCAAATTATATTTAATTAGAAAATATATTTAACACCTTTAAATTTTAAGGTTTATTTTTATACAAGTGTTTTCATTGATTTAAATAATTGATTTACCTCAATCATATAAATTCAATACTGGATGCATGTCAATAATACGGTAAAAAAGTGCTATCAGACATAGCGTTTCCCGCAATTTAATAACACCCATGATGATAATTGATATAATAATAATTCAAACAAAAATGTTAACAACTCAAGAAACAATTAAAATAATAAGTAACATTGAAAAATAATAATAATATAATATAATATTAAAAATGGTCTGTGAAAATCTTACAACTTAGCCAAAACCTAAGCTTTTATTCTGACCTTGAGATCTGATAAATCAGTTAAAAATCCGCCTATAAAGTAATCTTGATCTTAAGGTGTGATGATGACGTTGTTTTATTCACGATTTAAATTAATAATTATTATAGAAAATTAGTTAAAGAACTAAATGAAGAAGGGACTGAAACATCCGAAGAATAATTACTTAATAAATATATTATTAAAACGTTCAAAGCTTAATAAAGAACCGCTTCAACTTTGCATAATTATTTTATTTTTTCATATTTCATACTTTCTAGGTTTCAGCAATGTAACCTTTGCCAAAATAATATTGCGTTTATTTGATACTAATGTTATCGCCTTTTAATTTTTTACAACTAAAAATGAAATAACAGAATAATTCAACCAATACAACGTGAATGAATCAAAATAATAAATTTTATTTAATTTATTATTTATATTATCCATTAATTAATTATCTATCGTGAACAATTATGTTGCAGGAAATATATATTTTAATAACTTAAAAATAAAAATGTCTCAAGTAATTTTTTCATTAATTTGTAACAGCACTTCCAAAATTTGAACAAAATAATATAAATCAAAATTTGAATGGTTAATTATTAAGTATCATAGAGAATATATTTTTTTTAATTCAAATAATAAATAAAGTAATAATAATACAAATAATTAATGTAATATAAATAAACAAATTAACGTAATTTGAATAATAATAACATAAATAAATCGTAATAATAATAATACAACAACTATAGTAATATAAATAATAATAATTTAGATAAAATATATTAATTAATAGATAAGATGTAATAATAAAGCTAATTATGGTAATATAAATAAAAATAATTTAAATAAATTATATTAATTAATAAATAAGATGTAACAATAATAAATTTCATTAACGCAATATAAGTAATGATCAAATAACATTTTAATATAAACAAATATAATAATTAAGATACAAGATAATAATTAAAAGATAAGATATAAGAATAATAAATGTACTGTAATTAACGTAATATAACTAATAATCAAATAATAATTCAATAAAAACAAAAACAATAATAAATGTAATTAAGGTAATATAAATAACAACAATTTAGATAAAATATAATAATAGATACGATATGATAATGAATTTAATTATGATAATTTAAATATAATATAATAATTGAAAGATAAGATGTAATAATAATGAATGCAATTAACTTAATAATCAAACAACAATGCAATAAAAATTGAACAAAATAATAAATTTTTATTCCCTTCACAAAAGCGAATTAGAAACGAAAGCCTTTAATTTGGACGACTTCATCCAATCCAATTAACGTCACATGACACCAAAGAACAACCTTGTCAATGTCAATTGGTTTCTATGTTCATCGACAATAGCACAAGTGAGGTCAGCTCTATGTTATTTGAATGTGGCTCACCTCACTTTTCTTTTTTCAGGTTTTATTTTAATCTTAAGTCTAGAGTCCATTGCCTTTAATTATAAAAACCTTATCAAAATAATTGGATCGACAATAGCACAAGTGAGGTAAGCTATGTTATTTGAAAGGGGCTTACCTCACTTATGCTAATGTAGATCCATATGTTGATAAGAGTTTTTTTTTAGGATTTAAATGAAATCTGAAAAAGAACCAACAAAGCACATACGATTTAGACAATATCAATATACTTGAAAATACTAATTTTAAACTGTTAATGCTACAAGTTAATATTTTTTGAAAATTCAACTAATGATATGTTAAATAAAATAGTTTTATATTAACGATAAGGGGTTTAAAGGTAAATAAACTTTCAACAAGGGTGAAATAATGAATACAAATGATGATTACACACCTAACAACTTTCTCACTGGAAACCAAACAATTGCAATAACCAATTTAATAATGATAAATGATCATGACAATGATGGCGATGCTAATAAAATAATGATGATAAGATTGACAACGTTAACAATTATAACATAAACTGTAATAATCATAATTTTTATATTAATTATTTTTTCATGTATATTATAATTACTCATTTTTACCAAAAGTATTCAATGTAAAACAGAAAATGTTTTATCTTGTAGCTGTGTTTCGAAAGGATCAGCATTATTAGTATGTATATTATGTTTCGATACTCTTTCTAGCAAACATATTTGGTATCGCTCCACCATAGTTGATAATTGCATAGACGTATTGATATTTAACTAATTTTGTAACTAGAAACTTCCAGATTATGAATAATTTTTTGGTGGTGTAGCTCCATTTTACGATATGACTCTTTAAAAAAAACAGCTTAACCAAATTAATATAAACAAACATTTAAATAGGTGCATAATGAAATTCGACAAACAATGTAAAAATAAGCACGAATAAATGCATTCTACGCATTAAAAGCGGTGTTTGTATATTAAAAAACTTATAAAATTGTGTAATTGTTGAATATAACGCTATATATTATTATATTCACAATTTTTCTTCATTTTTTTCATTACAATTATTTCCAACCATTCAAAAAAGTTGACTAATCTTGAATTTTATGATAAATTGGCTAAGTCTAAGAGCTCTTATTTAGAAAATTATCAATTTTTGGCAAAGAAATTCCTTCGGGCATTCTACCTTAGAATCTTCATTCTTTCATTTTTTTAAATACACTTTTCTCTAAACCTTCAAATACAAACTTATGTTAACTATGAACTTCAACTTTCTAATAAAATGTATGTTTTAATAACTAAATACTGATTAAACAAAAAGTCCTTATAGACTTCAGTATAGAACGTTATGTTCTGAATTTTCATTTAAATTTTTTTTGTAAAATAATTTTTATGGTTTTGAAAAAATAGTAAAATTTCTATAAGAGTCCACAAACCATCCATCGCCCCAACAGCATCAGCAATCAGAGGTCGTATATAGAAGCTGGTTTTTCAAACATAGGTTAATAGCAACAATAAATGAACTGAAGAAAATATAAAATTCGTTCATTTGACTTAAACTATTTAGCAACTTTGATGAATGAACTACAAAAATTATTGACAACAAGATCAGAAGTAGAATCTGGTCGAAAGGTTAGTTAATTCGGAAAGTAAATAGCTCAAGCATTTCACATTTATAATACTAATGTAAATAATAAAAACCTAAAAAAATGTATTTAATTTATTTCTATTTAACTTCATTACAAGTAATTTAGAATTCAGATAATGCTAGCATATATCTGTTTACATAAGCTTGATACAAAAAGTAAGATATTTTGAAAATAATTTAAATACAAGGAACATTTGTTATACATTACTAAGATAAAATTGACGTGAATGTCATTTTCTTTAAATATAATATAAAATAAAATATAAAATATAAAATAATATAAAAATAACGTGAATGTCATTTTCTTTAAATATAAAACCAGCCATAGATGATCGGTAACCTGCGTGAAGTAAATGTACAGCTATGGCGGGGTTTGAAGAGCGAGCTGCGGACGGCTAACGGCAGAGGTTTAAAATTTCCTTCATGCTAATGACCACAAAATCATAACTAACATATTCTATTAATTTGTATCTATAGAGAGAAAATCACTAAAAACATTCCAGTAGTTAATCTAAATAACTCCAGTTAATCAAACCAGTGTTAAAACAAAAATTTATTTTGATTTTATATTCATGCGAAAACTTGACCTTTTCATAATTTGTTTTTCTTTCAAAAACTATTATTTTTACACTAACATTAAATTACTAGTTTCCACATCACTAAAAGTAGAAATTTGATTTAAGTTTCACTGAATTTATAACCAAAAAAATAACATTAGCCTTAGCAATATTTAAACATGTTTTTGTTCATAAGGAGTCAGCACTTTCGAAATAATCTCCCTTATTGCTCAAGTAAAAAACAAATAATGAAAAATTTTAAAAAAAATAATCTTTTATTTTACTGTATACTTCTATTTAAAATTGTCTGTATGTTTTAATATTTTTTGAAGAAATAGAGTTGATATTATTACTAGGATAAAATTTCCAGTATAAATCCTTAAATGCCATTTACATTCCTATGTTAAAGGTGTTAAATGTATAAAAAATAATATTGCAATAAAATTAATGCAACTTATTTTATTTTTTATGTACGTCCGCATTTGAGAATGAAATAAGTTTGTTTGATGTGTTCAACATAATTTTTAATAATTTCATTCTGATGTTCACTTCACCATAATAAAATTAATTAAATTTAATTAATAACTTGTGCCAACACTTTTGAAACCAATAAATCATCAAGTATAGAACTCTCCCATTCAGCAAGTGTTGCGTCCAACGATAACTTGGATGTATTTTAGCCCTTGTAACTATGATTAGTCATGTATTAACGAGTTATTGTTTGAACTTGAAACTCGGAAATAATTTTATGATAAATTATATAAAAAGTTATGTAAAAAATCCTCACTTCAATCTCAGAAACCTTGATTTGAATATAATTCGCGTGACAAAACAAATTTAATATTAAAAGAATGTGTTTAAATATTGACCAAAATTATGTTCGACATGGATAATATATTCATTGTACTGATAACTTTTTTAATTTATTATTTTCCACAGTATCATCTATAGGCATATGTGACGTCACAGACTTTGATAGCAGACGAAATGTTTTCGAAATAGTATTATTTTAATAAAGTTATATAAATTAAATAAAATAAATGTATCATTAATATCAAACTTTCCATTATGTTTTAGTAATATAATTACTTTAAGTTAATTGGAAAATAATCTTAACGAGATAGCCAAGATAATTAATGTTTTCCCATTCGTTAGTTAAAGCGTAATGCCACCATCGTGACGTCAGCATTGGGAGATCGTCGTTGATTGGCTGTTGAAATTGATCAAAATTACTATTGAATGCCATGTCTTATGGTAGTCTATGTGTGTACGTTTTGATTTTGTATGAATATATATATACTCGTATAGCTCCTGGCAAGACATGTACTATTAACACCCCCCGCGTGTTGTTTAAAACACATAATTTAATTTATAAGGAAATATATTATTGATAAGCGTGTTATGTATCCATAATAAACGAATTTTAACATGTATATTCTTTCTTTAAAATGTATTTCATTTTCGAACCCAGTTCTATTGGGATTGATTGTTTATATAAATAAAGGGGCCAATGCCCAGCGCTCAGCTTTTGGGAGAATGTCTATACAACCAAACTGCAGTAGTCTTATTCAAGCCTATGTCTTAACAATAAACATTTTTAGACCTAACTTTTAAGACACTTTTTTACATAAGCCTATTAACAATATTTCTTTGACCTAAATTGTTTTAAATGAAAATTATTTTTGTTCTCAAGATTGATTTGTGTTAAGCACTTTGGAAATTAAGTCCAAACGAGATTGCGCTCTGATAGTATTTTGTGTGGCAAAAAAAAAATATTTACATTACTTTATAATTGCCTTCAAATTAGCAAACAAATTCATAAGATTATCTTTATTATTGATACATTTGCCAATAAATATGTAATTATTTGTTTGAATGTTCTTATTTAAACGCTTCTGCTGACAAAATGCATTACATTAATTATAATAAATTTGATTTGTAGAGGGAAATACTTCAAAAATACTAAAGCTAAAGAAATTGAGGCAAGCTTCAATGGTACAAGAACACCATTCAGACCAGGCTTTTAACTGAATTCGTTTAGCGCTAGCTTTAGAAAATATAATTGTGTATTTCATCTTAAATCACAGAGACTAAACAAAACAAAGAAGAACCCAATCAATTATATGGCTGTTACCAACACCTTATAACGGATGTCTAGGTGGTATTGGTGGTACACTGGATCGTACTCTGTAGTTTGCCTCGAATGCCAACAACCTCAAAGAAAGTTGGTTTAGAATAGCATTTATGATGGAAACTTGTTTTAAAGAAATAGTGCAGTTTTGTTCTAGGTTTTAAAAGGAAATTTGATTTTCCATAAACAAAAACTATTTTATTTAAAATGATTGGAATTTTTTTATGGGCTTTAATTAATTGATAATTGTTTTGAATATTATACAATGGTTTGTAGTTAAATGGTGGATAACAATTAAAAAGAGGATTGTATTACCCGTTCTATGTTGTTGCTAAATTAAAATGGAATTTCTACAAATAAATATAAAGCATTTGTTTGGGCAGTCCAACTATGTGTAGGAATTAATAGAAAGCTTACATAGGCCTACGGTATAAGATTTAGAAAACACATTTTACCAAAAAATAAAAACGCTGTGAACATATCGCCGCTGCAGAGTTAATTTATTAAACTTTTCACTGAACAAAAAACTGAAACGTTTCAGTTTTTTTGTACAATTCCTTTTTGAGACAAATTTTGGGTTTTAGAGGACTAAAACAAAAATACTGATTGAAAAACTAATTTGTGGAATCCTGAAACTATGGTTAAAAATACCAAGTTGAGGTAAATGATAAAACACTTTTGTTAATTGAATATTCATTGATTACAGGTCAGCTGGATTAATTTGAAATATTTTTATGACATAATTGCATACTTACATTCTTTTATACTAAATTCGACCTTCCATATTACAAGAAACTATACATTTAAAAATAATTTAATTTATTTTATATTCAACCATGAAACTATACATTTAAAAAAATAATTTAATTTATTTTATATTCAACTATGAAACTATATATACAAATATATACAAATTCCAAACTTAGATGTAAAATATTTTTCTCTATGGTTCAAACAGTGTTTTGTAACCCACAAAAGACAAAAAAAATCATTCAATTTAATTTCAGTTTTATCCAAAATTGACCTGAACACAATTTGATATTTCGAATTAAACTAATTTTTATTTATTCAGACTGATGACCGAAAACAGAGAATGTTAACAGAGAATTGTGAATGACGTAACATTTATGACATCAACGTTGGTGATGCATTCAAGATTGCAGCAGTTTTACCGAAACGTTTGTGGCGAAAACACGTCTAGCATTGTTTGTCTGTAACAATTGATTATCGTCTTAAATGTTCATATTATCTAATCATATTATTAGCGTCTTATGTTATAATTTAATATTATTTTATTATCACTATCCAAATTAATCATATTAATAATTAATATTAACACCATTAAAACTTTTGAAAATACATTTATTTATTATATAGACAGAAAAATATTTTTGTCTATATATTTTCAATTAGTTTTACTTTGATTAAGGGCGATTAAGGTCAAGCACAATTTACTCAGGTTAATCAAATATGAAAAATGCATTTATCTAAACATAAGATTTATATAAAACTAATATTGCTATTATTATTAGTATGCCATTAAATTATCTGAAATACTCGATCTCGTGATTTAACCGAAAATGCTTTTTTTAGCCATCAAGCAACGTTCATACATTGGAGATACTCCATATGCACAGTATTATCTACTTTCAAAATGCTACAAGTTCTAAAAGCATCCAGAAACTAGAAACAATGTCGATAAACTAATTCAATTATTGCAAGCATCTTAATAATACATTTTTACAACTAGCTTAAGAAAGTTATACTCACTGGGAAATATCTCTAAGCATTAGAATAGAAAAACACATTATAAACATTATAATCACCAACAAATTTAAATCTTTACAACTTGTAATATTTATAAGAAACTAAAATTAATATTAAAAATATTTAAGTTTAAACATACAAAATTAAAAAGTCATCTCATAGAGATGAACAAAATTTCAACTTTAAAAGAACATTATTATTATAAATCAATAAAATGCATCAAGATTTAAAATAAAATCTGAAACTTAATATTGTGAATATATTTTTTTTTTATTTCATGGAAAAAGGTGAAGCAACAACAACCAAAAATATTTTCCATATTACAAAACTTATTTTGCTATAAATACGGTTCAAATTGTACGCGTAGTCCTAAACACACAATGCTAACATATTGGAGAGGTTCTTTAGAAATTAATTGGAAATGCATAATGATTAAAAATATTAAATTACATGTCTTGATAGCAAAGATAGCCTGTTATAACTACTTAAAAACCATGTAATTAGAACAGTAGGTTTTCCCATTATTTATTTGGTCCCAGTGTACCAGGCTATGGGTTCAATTTCAATTTCAGCACATTCACCGTGTTTTTTGCCAATAGTATCTGGTGGTCCCCCATCCAAGTACTAACCAGACCCAACGTTGCTTAACTTCGCTGATCAGACGGGAAGGGGTGTTTGAACGTGGCTATGGCCGTTGACAGAACAGTAATGTACCGAATGCATATTTAAAGAACTTGATAAATTAAAGTAAACCATTGAAAATTTAACAAAACAAGATATCAAAATTTAAAAAAAACTTCGATAATGAAAACCTGGTCATTAAACTCAAACAATAAAAATCCAAGAACAACGTTAATGCTCGAAATATCCATCCAAAAAATGGCGATTGACATTAGCACATGCATATATAAAATGATAACTTAAAAATACAGATAAGTCCAATCAACAAAATATTATTGATTGATTTATCATTATCCAATATACGTGTTTTTTTGGGGCAAAGTAAACTTCCGTCAACTTTTCTGTGAATCAAAGTAATGTGTAACCTGGGATAACGTGAAATAAAAAATCATCTCGTAAAACTATTTAGGTGGTCTAAAAATAATAAGTGACGTAGGGGCCATTATGCGCTTAAAATATTGTTCTTCGTAAACAAACAATTGCATTATATTGTGAAAAGTAATTAAATAGCTTAAAGTAAGCCACCATGCACAATTGTGTTACATTAAAGAAAAACATTTCTACAATATTTTTAAGTGGAGTTCTCAGATCAATTTTATCGAAAAAAATTAAAAGCATGACGTCACTTTTCGTAATTGGTCATTTTCATATCAATGTATTTAAACAAACTCAAAAAGCTATTTATTTACAAACAAAGACAGAAATATAAAATATTTTAAACCGTTGACGGAAATGTATCCCATTTCATTTATATTATTTCTTAAGTATATTTTATTTTAGTTATTTATTATGTTAAATATGGACATACGACAACTCTTTTGAATACAGCATGCGAAAAATCTTTATTGCGCATCAAAACACAAAAAAATTAGAATATAAACACTGCAATCTATTATTTTAGTAAAATACTGTATTATACATATAATGTAATGAAATACCTGACATTTTGTCAGAAATAAAAACATTCTATTATTTATTATTATTATTATTATTATTAGTTAAACGTACAACAATTAGCTTTAATTTCCTTATTGTCAACAACTTCTTCATTGCTTACAACGTTCAACTGATATTAAATATAATTCAAAATTAATTCGTTTTCGTTTTTCAAAAAAAATTGATCTGAAAACGTAACTTTACTCTTAAAATTAATTTTAAACAAAAACTTCAAATCTTGATAAATGAATGAATGAAACAGTCTCAAAAAGGACTTGAGTGTCTGTTAGGCATTGTTTAGAACAATCTTCAATGTCGCGCATTTTACAGAGTTAAGCTAATGCCAATTAATTCCAGTAGAAGATTAATGCTAAAATATAAAAAAAAACATAAACTGACCTCATTAAACTAAAATAGAACTTTCAAACACGGAGATATTATTTGAAAACGAAACAAAATAAAATCCAAATCATATCGATCAATATATTTGTAGAATTACAATGAGAAAAATAATAAATTTAGTCGTTCAAGCAATGATAAGTTATTGCATGCAAGACTAACAGGTTGACACAATTTTCCAATTACAAAATATTAAGTATTTTCCAACCAAGATAGTTTATATTTGGATCGACAATAGCACAAGTGAGGCAGCTCACATTCAAATAACATAGAGCTTACCTCAATTGTGCGATTGTCGATCTATTTAACAAATGGTTTCACCAATAGATATGAATTGTCTATAAATTATTTTGGGAACACCAACTTTGATCGACAACAAAATAAAAAGGTTCGATATAGTAAATCGTTCCTTTCTGCTCGCGATTGGCAATAGCCTAACTTTTGATATTAAAATCGAGTAAAAATGTAGAGTTTGACCGAAAATAAACCTCATGATACGATCCGTAAATAAAGGAACGAGAATTTGAATCTTCAACATTGGCCTCCAGCATTAACAAAAATTAACAAAAAATAACAAAAATTAATAAAAAACAAATCCACGAATAACTAATGAAGCCTAGCGCGGCGACCTTTATCATATAAATAAATCAATCGATACGATCTAATTTATAGAAGAAGATTATTTTATTCAAAAACCGTTTAATTATTGTTTATTAGTTGCCATAGTTATTAATGTGTAATTAACCGAACAATTATGTATCAATTTATGATATGGTCTTATATAGTGACGGCAAAGCCAATAAGCGCTAAATGTAATCGCTTAACTATTAAACAAAAGATAACAAATAAGTCTATTTAAAAAAAAATTTATATATATCTATATACTAAAGATAAACTATATTTGCACATGTTTCATATCTATAAAATAATAAATAATAATAATTCAACTTTTATTCTATAGCGCATCAAAAATACTTTCTTCAGCTGCGCCTTACATAAAACAAGGTTAAAACTTGGAACAGAATTGAAATAGAACAAGGCGACTGAAAGATCAAAAAGGCTCAATCATATAAAACGTTTCGAAAAAAAAATCCCTCATCAAACTAGAGTTTATAAATATTTTAAACTGGATATAATTTATAATATTTAATATATTGAAACATTTGAAAATAAGTTAAATATTTCAAACTGGATAAAGTTTGTAATATTTAAAGTTGCTAATATATAGAAACATTTGAAAACAAGTTATAAGTATCATGTTTCCTGTATGGTAATTCACTTTACTTCGAATTTTAAGCTTATTTTTTCAGGCAAAA
>JARUHE010351436.1:0-10063 GCA_031471125.1 Archaeomysis grebnitzkii
GTGTGTGTGTGTGTGTGTGTGTGTGTGTGTGTGTGTATGTGTGTGTGTGTGTGTGTGTGTGTGTGTGTGTGTGTGTGAGTGTGTGTGTTGTGTGTGTAGGTGTGTGTGTGTGTGTGTGTGCGTGTGTTGTGTTTGTGTAGGGGTGTGTGTATGTGTGTGTGTGTGTGTGTGTGTGTGTGTGTGTGTTTGTGTGTCTCTGAGTGTGTGTTGAAATGTAGTAAAAGAACAAATAATGAAAATCAAAGAATCAAATGTACTCAGCTGTTGATCGAAGGGAATCCATAATTTTTAAAAGTTTCTCTCTCGGAGGAAGTTTTTTATTGTTGGACGATGCAAGGTCTTCAAGAATGGCAATCGCCTTGTCATACTTCCCGTTGAAAATTAACCATCTCGGTGATTCTGGCAGAAACCTAAATGTGAAATTAGAATTAAAGTACTGCATGATTTATGTTCATATGTAATTATGAAAGTTTTCAATTGCACTTTTAATGATTAAACATTTTTTCTTATGAAATAGTCTTAATGAAATAAGGTTTTGATTTATTAGAGACAATATATAAATTCATAGAAACTTTTCTTTAACCTTGTTGTTTTGTGGAGGTTTTGAAATATAAAAACTGACAAATATTTTATTTATATCAAAAAGCTTTGATCTTTCAAAATTTTGAATGCTATACCATTGAATTGATATTTCTTTAATTTATTTATAGTATGTATGTCTAGCTCAATTGTATTGATTACTAACCAATATATTAATTAATAAACAATATATTTACTAACCAATATATTATTGTGAGCAACAATGTAGGAGCTGCAAGACCAATTTGTAAGTATCTCCATGGACGGATGAGATAGCATATTCCAGGTACTATCATGTAGCCCAATGCCCAAGGTATAACTGCTGACGAGGATACGTAGTTACGTTGTCTCAACGTACAAAACTCTAGAGCTGTTAATAATGATTAACAATTAAGTTTATATAAAAATAAATACTTCATGTATATATGGCAGTGTCAATGGTCCCAAAAAATAGAAAATCCCAAAAGTTTGATATATTGTAAGAATACGCATATGGTTTTTGCAACAAGCATAAGCTATGTAAAGAGTATAACGTTCTAGGGGATGAAGAGCCTATAGAATTTTGGCGGTAATGTAGTAATGAATGCCACTGCAACTTGAATGCAAATAAATAATTGGCGTCGTGGTTCATTCTTAAATCAAGGTTGTCTATACAAAAATTGATCTTATTTATGCTTATATGTCTATTACCAAAAGTTGTGGAGAAATATATTTCCAGCAGGAAAACTTTTTTAGACGTAATTTTTTAAACAATTATTTTATTAGCCTAATAAAGATTTTTCAATTAATTTTGTAGGCATTTTTTTGGACGAAAACTGTCTTAGAGATGAACTTTTTAAGGCAATTATATTATAACATAAAAAAAACAAAATTAAAAACTAATTTCTTAGGTAAAATTTCATTGACCCATTTTTTTTAAATTACTTCAGTATTAAACACTTTGGAAGCTAAGGTTTGCTTTCTTACAAATATATGTGCATCATCAATTGTAAATAAAATCAAATAAAGCAATGTTTCAAACTTACACAATGGTTGGTATCCCATGGCAAGAACCATGCCTATCGAAGCTAGCAATGTTTTAAGTATAAGATAAATTACTATATTCGGAGATCCTGCTGAAGTCAAACTTACCAGGAAATACGCTGGAATCACGTAGTGATAACATTTGGTGCGCCCAAATCTGAAAAATTTGCTAAAATTACCAACAAGATAATATATCTGGTCCGTGTTTAGTTTGGCCACAAGATTAGCAATACTTACCTTGCTAATATTTCCAACATAGAGTTAAACTACAAAATAACTCCTGAGCTATGAAAAACTGGCTGTACATAACTCATAGAGATTTCTTACCAATTTTAAATCATAGAAAGTGATTATAATATTTATGGATAACCATAACATATTTATCCTGTGCATTGTATAGTATAATTTTAGTTAATAAGTAATTGTAAGTAAATAGCCTACTATATATAAATCAAATGCAAAATAATAAAAAATCAGGTAAAACATTTGATACAGTAAAACACCTGAACTATGAAATCCCGAATTATGAACATCCCGAGTAATGGCTATACGTTAGCTAAAAAATACATGAGTTATGAAAAGTTTGAATGTATTTCTTTAGAGTGGCACGGAAAGTGAACTTTGTTAAAATGTTAAATAGGACATTTTTTATCGCCATCTATTTAATTGTTCTTATAGTTTTAATAAAACTTAATAAATGAAAAAAAAATATCAAAGGAAAATATTCTGGCAACAATATACATGTGTGTATAACACCATGAAAGTTATATCAATTGTCTTTTGTTAATTTTTATTATTTTTTCACATTTGATTTATATATAACATTTACTTACAGTTGATTTATATATAGTTTTGGTTAAAGTTGTATTGTTAACCAAATTTATAGTAATAGCGGACAGAATAAAAATTGTATAGCTATCCATATACAGTAAAACTCCTGATACGTATACAGAAATGTTTCTACATTATAGGAAGAATCTCCGTTTCAGATATATCTATTTAACACGTTACCTCTGCCTTTGTGCCACGTTTTATTTGTATAGATTGACATGATGTGGAGATACCACACCACCATTAGTTATGAAACTGCAAATACTTCATAACTGAGGAGTTATGTACAAAATGCACATATTGCTACGTATATATCCAAATTTGACCTTTTTTTTATTTATTAAGTTATATCAACACTATATTAAAAATCAAATTGTTGGCGATTACATGAATTGTTGAACGTTTTTGTGGATTTTTGTGATTCTGGTGTGTGTGTGTGATTTGTGTGTGATTTGTGTGTGATTTGTGTGTGATTTGTGTGTGATTTTTTGTTTGTATGATTTCATTGTATTGTTTTATTAAGTTTTTGTGAAGCGTTGCCAATGATCACTACGTGGTTTTGGAACGCTATATGTATTAACGTGATAAGATTAAATTAGATTTACTTTATGTACCGCTTAAAAATCTCTAAGGAAAAAGATTAGCATGTTCATAATTCATGTATTTCATAAGTAAGATATGTCATTAATCGTGATTTTATTAACTCAGGAGTTTCACTTTATTACAACAGTAAGACAAATTTAGTTCTGAACAATTTATTAAAGATTTTTACAATTAAAATATATGGAGTAGTACGCTTTTATCTTTGTTTCCGTCTGGTCATTAGGAAGAAGCATATGGAAAACTTGTCTCACTCTAGGCTGAATTATTGTATGATCTAACAGTCTTACACACGGAGTACTATATATATTCTAACTATTTTTATAAAATATTTTGCATTTTACCTCAAACGCTATCAACTGTAAATTATTGTTCATAAATGTTATTCATAACAGTTTTTAGTTTTTTTTTTCAAAATGTAAAAATAAAAATAAACACAATTTATAAAAACACATAGATGGTCCTGCAGCGTATTGCTAAATTTGAGAACTGATTCATGTTATGTTCAAAAAGACTAAGGAATTTCTTTGAAAGTTAGGCATTCATCTGGGATTTGTAGCAAAATTATCAACCATTTTAAACAAAATCAATTGTCTAAAAAAAGCCTTTACAAATGTTATTTCGTAGTCGAGGTAGACTATGTCTTATATTTTTGGCTTGGTCTATTTTAAAGCTTTGAACAACACCTTATTTTTCAAGTGAAATTAAGTGCACGTCTTAAGCATTAACATTTAAAGATCATATTGTTTTTTGGCTAACTATAGCTTTATTATGTTTCGATTAAAGACAATAATTTGCTTTATATTTCGTTGTTTTAAATGAAGTTTATTAACTATTAACTATATCATGTTTAGGTATAAAGGTTTTGCAATATTAAACTTATTTTATAAATTAGGCTAGCAATTTCACAACAGTGTTTAGGCTTAACCTACTTTTGGCTTAACCTACTTTTATGATCATTAACTTAATAGTCATTTAATTAGTAGGCCAATATCACACAAAGTGATTTAAAAAACTTTAAATGTTTTAATTATATAGCATAAGCCTACTTAATTAAATTTTAATTGTTATTTTCTCGACCTTTCTAGGCTTAGATAAGTTCTTCATTGTTCTAAATTCTTAAAATTACGTACGATAACCACTAAATAAACATGGACGTTCCGTTATTATCTCTTAAAATTACTTACACAACGTTTCAAGTGCATGATCATTCTCAGGTGATATGACAGACTATTCTACGAACAATCCCTAGTAGCATTTTGATGGCTAATAGCCACTAGATAGTCTTCAGTCCTTCTACCCAAACTTTTCTTAACTTATTGATGTTAGTATAATAGTTTTATTTATATAATTAGAGAGATAACAAAATTCTGCATTTAATTATTTACATATATTATATATAGATTATTTATTTTAAAATATTTTAAAATTATCAACTAAAATATAAGCTGAAAATTATTTAAAATTTATTAATAAACACATAATTAACTAATAATATAATGTATATTAAGAAAAAAAAGTTAACTACAAAATAATAGATAACTGTACAAGAAAAATGACTTTAAATGCTTCAATAGCTACAACTCCTCCATAGTATAGTGGATAGAGAGACCATAATCGAGCCCTGGACCAGGATGAAAAATTAAAATAAAATTAAAACTTGAAAATTATATCAATATATAAATAGGAATATTAATAGTAATAATAATAATAATACGTGATTGTATGGAATTATTAGATTAATTAAGTTTTAAAATTTTACATTTATAGCTAAGAACCTTTGGCTATAAGCCAGCTTTTTTCTTGGGGATAGTTGGCTAATAGCTAGCTTCTCCTTGGCTTTTAGCCAAGGATGCCCGTCTCATTCAGCTATAGAATAGCCAAAAAATCGTGGCTAATAGCCAAGGATCAGTCATTAACCCTTGAATTTCCTATAGCTATTCGCCAAGGGATTTTAGCTTTTCCCTTGGCTAATAGCTGAGGATTAGTGACTACAATGCTACTAGGGGTTGTCTAGAAATTATTGCCCGGGATTTCCATAACTTAAATTTAGGGAGTTAGTTTTTGTTTTATTATAAAGATAGACACTCTTATGTTTTTGTAAACTGATAAATTAGTTCAAACTAAACAATACATTTAAGGAGTTAGTTTTTGTTTTATTATAAAGATAGACTCTTAATTTTTTGAAACTGCTAGATTAGTTCAAACTAAACAATATATTAAAGAAGAGAGTTTATTTTAATTCCGAACGCTCTAATTAGACCTTGTGTAATGTGTTATACACTTTAGTATTTGTCCTAGCGCATAAAGCATTCCTTCCCCCCTTGACAAGTATCATCAGTTAAAAAGTTTAAAATTGTCTCAAAACTAGTTGTTTTTTATTTGTTCGAAGTTCTTGAAATGCCCGCGGCTTGGACGTATGAAATGTGCATTTTCACTGCAATTTTAACGTTTTTACAATCGTTGATGTTTGTCATAGTCTTAATTTGTTTTTGAATAGAAAAATAAATAAAACTAATAAGAAAAATTGCAGTGAAAATAGACATTTCATACGTCCAAGCCAACGGCATATAAAAGACTTCGAACAAATAAAATTACGATTACATGCAGGAAAATTATAACATTGATTGTCACATCTCAGTTGATCTGTGGTATTACTGATAATTGTAGTGATTGAGTACTACAACGCAGTCTAATGTCCATCTCTAATATGATAATCATAATTTAATCATTGATAATCTATAATAAAGATGTACGCTAACATGTCTCTATCTAACCCCAGATGACATAGAAATTGAAAAATACCTTGGGAGTGTGTGTTTGCAGCATAATGTTAACGTGTATGAAAACTGTACCTACTTAAAACAATCAAATATGTCCTTAAAATTTGATTATTGTTTCCATAAAATTCTACATATTTTTTCATAACCTCATTAATATAATAAACAAATAGAAAACATAAACAGTTAAACAAGTAAATTTATTTTTTTTATTTATTTTATTTATTTTCAACAAATTGTTTAAATAAAAATGATGCTGTTTAATTCATATGGTTTCAACATAAGGTTTAGATTTGTTGTATAGAGTCATTGATTGATCATACTGCTATAGGCTTGTAAGGATTTCAATTGCTATGTACAGTCAGAGGCATAACAATCTGGACATGCATAAACAAGAATTATTTTCTAAAATTTACAATAAACCTGAGGAAAATATAACTAATCGAAGGTCAAGATAATTGTATTACGATGAATGTTCGACTAAATATTAAACAGAATTACAAACATGTTGCAATTAAGGAGAACTCTGTTGAAAAGTTCAGATTAGTGTGTATATGACTGTACAATAAAACGAAAAAAGTCGCTTTACTTACATTTCTAACAAATATCCTCCAAACAATGATCCAAATAATGTACCCAGTGAAATACACGATTGTGTGCTTGAATAAAGCCATCTTCTGTCGCAAACTAAATCCCACTGAAACAAAACATTATTTCAAAAAACTTTTAGGAATTCCACTGAAACAAAAAAAATATTGCAAAAACCTTTCATAAAAACTATTTAGAAGTTTAAACACACCTTAAATATTTATTTAAGTGCATGATATCGAGGTTCCAAACGTTGGATAAAAGCTGTATATTAATTAATGTTAACTGAAAATGTTGTTTGAACATTCATTGTGAGTAATATACAGTAAACAATTGTGTGTACACTACATACGTTCAAAACAAAAATAAATAAAGTAATACAGTAGAACTCCTGAGATCCGGACTACAGCTTTGTCCTGTTCTCAACCTGTGATCCGGTTCACAGGTAACATATTTACATAAGATATCCCTGGAAACATTTTTGTATAAATGTCTACATAGAAAACCTATATGTTTTTAGTTCTTAAGAAACCTGTTAAAGTGCGTTACTCTTTATCTGACATATACCTTAAAACAACTCCATTTATGGTGACGTACCGTAAAAAGCGGAAGGGCGGAAGATATTCAAAATCTAGTGTAGTAGATTGCATTTGTAGTGCTCATAAACATGGATACAGTCAAGAGAACTCACCTCAGTTACGACTGAATGAACTTCTTTGTCTATGAAATATCTTTTTGGACACTTGATCGTCTCATTTGAGGTTCTAACCGCGTTATCATATCCTTCAACTACAGCTGCGGTGTAGTTTACATCGTACATCTCACACGTTGCATAACTCTCGGTGGAATGACTGAAATAATAATATTAGACCTATTTATATGAATGAAGTGTGAGTTGTTTGTTATCCTATTGGATGGAATTATTGAAAATCGTTGAATTCGACACAATCAAAAGAAACAAGTTTGATTTTAACATTTCTGAAAGAGTATTATGAAGTGGACAAGAGAGCTGCCTTAGTTAAGAAAAAAAATGAGAGCGTTTGGTATTGAAAGTACATTATGATATAGAGTGGAATTATTTAAATAGATTTATTAAAATTATTTAAGTGAACTATATGATAGCTTATGTGTGTTTAAGTTATCATGATGTAGTGTACACCGACACCTGGAATAGCAATTTGGAACTAATTCCTGTTCTGTGAATGAATCGTTGGTGAAGCGTGATCAAAGGGGACGCGATACCCACTTCTATCTTTCAAGATATTTTTTTTAATTAAGGTGGTCTATTTTGACAAACGATAACTGATGTTCAATATGAAAAATAATCAGCTTTGTAATGTAAACATTTAACAATAGTTATATGGTAAGACATAGCAATTATAGTACGTGCAGGAGTTTTGATCTAATTTATCTTGTTAAAGTTTAAGTGTGCGCATATTTGTCATTATGTATATGAAATTATACCCACTTTAAAATAAAGTATTAACAAAAAAAATATATATATATATTTATATATATAAATATATATATATATATATATATATATGTGTTTGTTTTTATTTTAACAATATATATTTAAAATGTAATTTCAGATCGATATGACATAATAAATCTTTATCGCAAACGTTAGGTCATCTTATTAATTAGTTTAATTCAATTATTTGTATTAAAAAACTTCCATCACAAGTCGGAACTATTTCACAATAGAGGTATCATCAAATGAAAGTCCTCAACAATAAACAAATTATGCAAATATACAGTTTAAAAATAGTTTAATGTTTATTATAAAACAATAAAACAGATATAAGAAAAATAAAAACATAATAGTTTTATTGATAGGAATAATTGCATGATTTAAAATTATTTATTTGCATAAATTCTTAGTTAAAAAATATTTTCATATGACAATAGTCACAATACATAAACCGATTTTCAGTCTCGTGTTTACGACGCAACAAAAAAGTGATAATTTGGTGTTGTGATTATTCTTTTATTATCATTATTAATAATATTATTATTTTATTATTATTATTATTATTTCATTATTATTATTATTATTCTATTTGTTTGTTCAACACTCAAGATTGAACGTTCGATGGACGTTTAACTTTTACGGTGTTTAGATAACGTCCAAACGAGATTTTTATAGCTCAATAAAACCTTAGAAAATTTTATTCGGTTCCTGTTATTAAATTGTTAAACATTTTATTTATCTTATTATTTATTTTATTATTATATTTTATAAATAATTATTCTATTTATCCTATTATTATAATTTGTAAATAAATAATTTTACTTATTTGAAAAACATTTAAAATTGAAGACGCAGAAAAATATTTTTGAAACGTCGGTTTTAATGTCTTGTTTGACGACCTTTTTATAACCTGTCAATGAACACTAAACTGAATTAAAGTCAAATAATTTGTTCTTAATACTTTAATTGTTTATTATAACACCGGTGATACATAAGTTTAATGGCTCATTCCATCTTATGTAACAGCGATGATACATAAGTTTAATGGCTCATTCTGTCTTATGTAACACCGGTGATACATAAATTTTATGGCCTATTGGCTTATTAGTTTTGTTGGGACGCGTGGTGGATGATTTGTGGAAATTTTGTTATTTTTTCAAAATAATAAAAAATAATAGTTTTACAGAAAAGTTTATTTAAATGAAAATAAGAACATATCATTCTACACTGGTGTCACTAAGATTTTTTTTGTGAAATAAGTATTTAATTAGTAAAAGATACATTGTGTAAGAAAGTTAAGACACATGGTTAACCGAGATTTTTATTTGAAGGCTTAGAGAAAAGTTTATTTAAAACAAATGAAAGAACTGAAATTCTAAGGTAGAATTCCAAAAAAAATGTTTAGATAGGATTTTATTGGAAGGAAATTAAAGAAAATTGTTAATATAATAATACAAATGTGAATTAAAAAATTACACAAATTTATTGGGTTTTTTTTATAAAAAAAACAAATACAGCTTTATGCATATCATTTACTCTTACATGTTATTATTTAGTACTTTTTTCTTCATTTTATTATTGTTTATTATTTCATTGATAGTTATTGTTATTTTATCATTATTTATTATACTATTATTCATTTTTATTTATTATACTATTATTCATTTTTATCTATTATACTATTATTCATTTTTATTTATTATACTATTCATTTTTTAACACTATTATTCATTTTTTTAATACTATTATTCATTATTATTATTATTATTATTACTATTATTCATTATACTATTACTCATTATTACTATTTTATTAATACTATTATTCATTATTATTTTTTAAGACTATTATTCCTTATTATTATTATTATTATTATTATTATTATTATTATCATTATTTATTATTATTTATTATACTAGTATTCATTATTAATATTATTTATTATACTATTATTCATTATTGTTATTTTTGTTAATACTATTATTCCTTATTATTGTTATTATTATTTATTATACTATTATTTATTATTATTCAATTTAAATTGATTCTTGAACGATAACAAATCAAATATGCATCACAATTAGTGAAAAATCTTAACGTTTTCATATATATTTTTTATTATAGAGTATTATACAGCACATTAGCTACAATGGCAAAGAGCGCTGTTGCCAACAGCATCTGGTGTTCC
>JARUHE010351447.1:0-10062 GCA_031471125.1 Archaeomysis grebnitzkii
CTACACAGACATAAATGTATATTTTCCTATGTCAGATTTGTTCGTAATAAATGTTGATTCTCATGACAGTGAATCTAAAAAGTGAGAGATTAAACATGAAACTATGAACATAAATTCCTGTAAGTTGACGAACGTAAAACAAACAAAACCAAATAAGTCAAAAAGAATTCCGAGACCATAAATAAAAAAGAAGAAGTAAATTGTTAAATAAAATGAGAAATTCTATCTCACATTACCTGCTTTTAAAACGAGATGTTCTCCACTACTCTCTAAGTTCTCTTATTTGGAGAAGTCATAAATTCATTTAAACCATTATGCTTGAATGATACAATTCGGTGTAGACAATAAGGGTTATTTTCAATGCCAAAGTTAGTGTATTTTCTTCCTTAAGGCCACAGTTGTTATGCGTTAATGAGTTAAATGTTTCGAATGAATTAAGGTCTACTTTACAAAGGAAATCCAACTTACATAATATGCTTAGACGGCGTTACATGACCACAGCGTTCCTCACTTTTTTTTTCTTTTTATTCTTTTGTCTCAAGTTTGATATTATTATTATAATTTTTGTTACTGGTATTGTTGCTGTTTTCATTATTAACGTTATTGTTGTTGTTTTCATTGGTAATTTTATTGTTGCTGTTTTTATTGTTAATGTTGTTGTTGTTGTTTTCATTGTTACTGTTGTTGTTGTTTTTATTGTTAATGTTATTGTTGTTGTTTTCATTATTAACGTTATTGTTGTTGTTGTCATTGTTACTGTTATTGTTTTGTTTTCATTGTTAATTTTTGTGTTGCTATTTTCATTGTTAATGTTATTGTTTTGTTTTCATTGTTAATTTTATTGTTGCTGTTTTCATTGTTAATGTTATTGTTGTTGTTTTCATTATTAATGTTATTGTTGTTTTTATTGTTAATGTTGTTGTTGTTGTTTGCATTGTTAATGTTATTTTTGTTGTTTTCATTGTTAATTTTATTGTTGTTGTTTTCATTGTTAATGTTATTGATGTTGTTTTCATTGTTAATTTTATTGTTGTTGTTTTCATTGTTACTGTTAGTGTTGTTGTTTTCATTGTTACTGTTATTGTTGTTTTTTCATTGCTAATGTTATTGTTGTCGTTTTCATTGTTAACGTTTTGCTGTTGTTTTCATTTTTAATGTTATTGTTGTTGTTTTCATTGTTAATGTTATTGTTGTTGTTTTCATTGTTAATGTTATTGTTGTTGTTTTCATTGTTAATGTTGTTGTTGTTGTTGTTTTCATTGTTAATGTTATTGTTGTTGTTTTCAGTATTAATGTTATTGTTGTTGTTTTCATTGTTAATGTTATTGTTGTTGTTTTCATTGTTAATGTCATTGTTGTTGTTTTCATTGTTAATGTTATTGTTGTTGTTTTCATTGTTAATGTTATTGTTGTTGTTTTCATTGTTACTGTTATTGTTGTTGTTTTCATTGTTAATGTTATTGTTGTTGTTTTCATTGTTAATGTTATTTTTGGTTGTTTTCATTGTTAATGTTATTGTTGCTGTTTTCATTACTAATGTTATTGTTGTTGTTTTCATTGTTAATGTCATTGTTGTTGTTTTCATTGTTAATGCTGTTGTTGTTGTTTTAATTGTTAATGTTATTGTTGTTGTTTTCATTGTTACTGTTATTGTTGTTGTTTTCATTGTTGATGCTATTGTTGTTGTTTTCATTGTTAATGCTATTTTTGTTGTTTTCATTGTTAATGTTATTGTTGTTGTTTTCAGTGTTAATGTTATTGTTGTTGTGTTCATTGTTAATGTTATTGTTGTTCTTTTTATTGTTAATGTTGTTGCTGTTGTTTTCATTGTTAATGTTGTTGTTTTCATTGTTAATGTTATTGTTGTTGTTTTCATTGTTAATGTTATTGCTGTTGTTTTCATTGTTAATGTTATTGTTGCTGTTTTGATTGTTAATGTTATTGTTGTTGTTCTCATTGTTAATGTTGTTGTTGTTGTTTTCATTGTTAATGTTATTGTTGTTGTTTTTATTGTTAATGTTATTGTTGTTGTTTTAATTTTTAATTTTATTGTTGTTGTTTTCAGTGTTAATGTTATTGTTGTTGTGTTCATTGTTAATTTTATTGTTGTTGTTTTCATTGTTAATGTTACTGTTGTTGTTTTCATTGTTAATGTTATTGTTGTTGTTTTCATTGTTAATGTTGTTGTTGTTGTTTTCATTGTTAATGTTATTGTTGTTCTTTTTATTGTTAATGTTATTGTTGTTGTTTTCATTGTTAACGTTGTTGTTTTCATTGTTAATGTTATTGTTGTTGTTTTCATTGTTAATGTTGTTGCTGTTGTTTTCATTGTTAATGTTATTGTTGCTGTTTTGATTGTTAATGTTATTGTTGTTGTTTTTATTGTTAATGTTATTGTTGTTGTTTTAATTTTCAATTTTATTGTTGTTGTTTTCATTGTTAATTTTATTGTTATTGTTTTTATTTGTTAATGTTACTGTTGTTGTTTTCATTGTTAATGCTACTATTGTTGTTGTCATTGTTAATGTTATTATTGTTGTTTTCATTGTTAATGTTATTTTTGTTGTTTTCATTGTTAATGTTACTGTTTTTGTTTTCATTGTTAATGTTATTTTTGTTATTTTCGTTAATAATATGTTGATTGTTTCTGTTATTGCTGTTGGTTTTTGCTTGATATATGTTGGAAATAAACTTATTATGTCTATCTATGTATATATGTAATTATATACTATCATTATTGCTATTAGTATGACTCTTTTTTGTTTTGTGTTATTTTTGTTATTAATATTACTATTTTGTTATTATTATTGTCTTTATTCTTATTATTATTGCTATAATTAATTGTTGTAGCCTTTTCATTATTATTGTTATTGTTCTCATTATTGTTATTATCATTGTATTTATTATTTATATTGTTTTTGTTATTAGTATACCAAGCATTGCCAGTAATAATTTAGATAGTATCGTAGTTTTAAAGTTAACCCAATTGTATATTCTTATGAGAAAAAATAACCGGAAAATGTTTGGAACACAAGTGTTCTATAAATCTAGAAGATAAAAGTGCACAATTGTTTGAACTTTAAAGTTTTTAAAAGCTAACATTATACAGTATTTTTCTTAACAAATGTCACTAGATGCGTTGCACAGTGCTTTATTTCATGAAAAAAATGTCCAAAATGTTAAAAAAAAACATTTGAAAAAAAATTTTTGGGTTGATTTTATTTTTAACAGTTTATATTTTTTGGTTCAATTAAAGAAAACCTAATAAATAAGTAAGAAATATGTTTTATTTCATTATGAAACTGGAATATTTTAATTATATTAATGAAACATATTTTCAGGTGAAAATTGTATCTTACAAAGGTAGTTTGTTTTTCAGCTTATATATGATTTTTTAAAACAAATATTTAAGAATTGGTTTATATAAGTGTTTTATAAATAAAATCTTCCATTATTTATGTTCAAAATTTCTTTTTAATTTTTGCATAATTTTTATTTTTTTTTATTTTACCCAATCAATTTAATAAAAATCATGATTTTAACTAAAGCATTTAGTAATGAACAATAAATAGAAACAAAAAAAATCATATACAGTTTGGTAATTAAAGTATTTAAGAAGATGGTAAAAGTGTCAAACCTTGCGGAGATTTGCGGGACTGCATAATAATGAATTTTCAAGTTAGACAACAAGATGGAACAAGCTAGACCATCCACAGCTGGTTAGTCATTTCACACACAATCCTTGCACTGATAGTGTTCATATCACATCACATATTTAAACTGTGGTCACATTATTTTTTTTATGGTTGGTATTTTTATTTATTTGTTCTTATACTTTTGTATCGTAATTTAATTTATAAATTAAATGACTTTATTATTACCTTAAATTACATTTACATTATTCATTATTTAATTAATTTTTTTATTACCAAATTCAGTTATTATAAATAATTATATACTGTAAGCCTAGCACTTATACTTAAGATTTATATATATATATATATATATATATATATCAACATTTCGGCCTTCATGTGTACCTGACCTTCTAGTGTACATTATATAAGACACTTGACGAAGATATATATCTACTTTTTACTAGATATTGTATTTATGTGTACTAAAAAAGGCTTCGCCTGTCCTTAGAAGAAAAGTATATAACTAAGTAACAAAAGATAAATTAATTAAATAGAGGTTATATTCAAGTAGCCAATGGGCTTATGTATTCAGTAACATTAAATAATGGTTAGTTGGAACAAAGTTGTTTTAAAAAAAATCATAAAACGTTATATTGAAAGCCATTAAAGTAAAACTCGCACGGAAAGTTGTTATAAAATTTAAAAACCGCTATTATACAATGTTGGTTTCAATATCAACTTTAATGACAAACATTTTGCAAAATACAGCACGCGTTGTATAAATGTTAGAAGATTCTAAAATAACGTTGTGACAACATTATAAAGCCCATTGGGAGGCTCCTTATAAAGTGTTAAAATAACGAAATATAATAACTAAATTAGCCTCAAATGATAAATGTTTTAATTCATTAATTTACTCAATAACATTAAATTTAGTTTTTAGATAATCTTGACTGCAACAAGAAATCGTTTAATTAACTTTATTTATATTTAAATTTTCACTTTGATATCACAAAACTTAAAAAGAAGTTTTATAATTTTCTTCAAAGACGTCCTCGTTATCAAACAATTTTCTCCTATTAATATTTAATTATGTTTTATATGGAATATATGATATAATAGGTAAACATTAATAATAAAACAATTTGTATTTAATAAATGATATAGGTCTTGTCAGCATTAATATTATGTTATTATTATTGATAATGAAATAAATGTATTTTTAATAAATAAGATTGTTTTATTGTTATACATTTTATGGTGAATGTTTCATTTTTGGAGTGCTCTGAGAATTGGTTTGTATTCTACTAACATAGTTTCACTTTAGTCTTTAAAAAAAGTATTACTGAAAATGAACTTTTTAATTCAATTATATATTGTGTGTGGGTGTATGTGTTTGTCCTAACTTACATTTGTACACTAACAAAAACTATTTTGTATTTGCAACATAAAACTTGATTTGTAATTACTTGTTCATATCAGTTTTTTCATAAAATCTGAAAACATGAAAATCTGAAAGATATGAATGCCGTGTAATACATTTAATTAAGATATGAATGCTGTGTAATACATTTAATTAAGATGTGATTGATGGGTAATACATTTAATTAAGATATGAATGCCGTGCAAAACATTTAATTAAGATATGAATGCCGTGTAATACATTTAATTAAGATATGAATGCCGTGTAATACATTTAATTAAGATATGAATGCCGTGTAAGACGTTTAATTAAGATATGGGTGTAGTGTAATACATTTAATCAAGATACGAATGCCGTGTAATACGTTTAATTAAGATATGGGTGCAGTGCAATACATTTAATCAAGATATGGATGCAGTGCAATACATTTAATTAAGATATGGGTGGAGTGTAATACATATAATCAAGATATGGGTGCAGTGTAATACATTTAATTTAGATATGGGTGCAGTGTAATACATTTAATCAAGATATGGGTGGATTGTAATACATTTAATTAAGATATGGGCGCAGTGTAATATATTTAATCAAGATATGGGTGGAGTGTAATACATTTAATCAATATATGGTTGCAATGTAATACATTTAATTAAGATATGTGTGGAGGGTAATACATTTAATTAAGATATGGGTGGAGTGTAATACATTTAATCAAGATATGAGTGCAGTGTAATACATCTAATTAAGATATGGGTGGAGTGTGATGCATTTAATTAAGATATGGGTGGAGTGTAATACACTTAATCAAGATATGGGTGGAGTGTAATACATTTAATCAAAATATGGTTGCAATGTAATACATTTAATTAAGATGTGTGTGGAGTGTAATACATTTAATCAAGATATAGGTGCAGTGTAATACATCTAATTAAGATATGGGTGGAGTGTAATACATTTAATCAAGATATGTGTGGAGTGTAATACATTTAATCAAGATATAGGTGCAGTGTAATACATATAATTAAGATATGAGTGCAGTGTAATACATCTAATTAAGATATGGGTGGAGTGTAATACATTTAATTAAGATATGGGTGGAGTGTAATACATTTAATCAAGATATGGGTGGAGTGTAATACATTTAATCAAGATATGGTTGCAATGTAATACATTTAATTAAGATATGTGTGGAGTGTAATACATTTAATCAAGATATAGGTGCAGTGTAATACATATAATTAAGATATGGGTGCAGTGTAATACCTCTAGTTAAGTTATGGGTGGAGTGTAATACATTTAATTAAGATATGGGTGGAGTGTAATACATTTAATCAAGATATGTGTGCAGTGTAATAGATCTAATTAAGATATGGGTGGAGTGTAATACATTTAATTAAGATATGGGTGGAGTGTAATACATTTAATGAAGATATGGGTGCAGTGTAATACATCTAATTAAGATATGGGTGGATTGTAATACATTTAATTAAGATATGGGTGGAGTGTAATACATTTAATCAAGATATGGATGCAGTGTAATATGTAAATACTCTTCTGGGATAGCATCAATGAAAGGTTTGACACGAAAAAAACAAATGGTTTCATCTCGAGTCTTGACCAAAAAAAATATTAGTAAAACGATTAAAAATATCTTAATGTGGACAATGGAAGTTTCAATCATGACCTAATTTGACAAATTAATCAAATTAAAATCATATAAACTGATTGATAACACAAGCTGACATTTATCATTGTCCAGGTATTATATTTGACATAACTTTATTATCATTAATTCAAAATGAAACAAAAATAATTAGTGGAATTAATTCTGTTTTACTCCGCACAATTTTTTGTTATAAAATAACCCACTAAATAATTACTCTAATAACCAAATTACGTCAATTTTACGACTGAAAATAACCTGTTTATGTATCTGACGAATTCGTCTCTTCGTGCAAGAATTGTCAACAAATTGAGAACAGTTTCACTTAAAAATTATGATAAAAAAATTTAACTTGATTGTTGCATGTTCAAATATGCAAAATATTTCTCAAACATTTACTATTTAGTTTAGCTTAGAGTGTCACAAGCTGACCTACTTTATGCATTCTTACAAAACCCAAATTTAATAAACTTTCCATAAGTCTTTTTTTATGAAATTAATAATAATAATAATAATAATTACAGCTTTTTATATACCGTCGACATTATTCAATGAATACTCTTCAGCGCTTCACAAATTTAGGCCTTATTACTATTACCCACATCACGTGATGTGTACCCTAAGGATATGCAGCCGACATATGGCGCTTCCTTCAAGCCGGGGTAAGCTTACCATTTGAGATTTAAGTGAATACAGCCACGTTCAAATTCTCAATGAAATAGCCTTAGAGCGGACTCGAACCGGCGCCAATGAAATATGCTTATGCAGCATTAATCTCCAGGCAGCGTTCGTATCCACTCGGCTACCATCTCTCTTAATTAGTTAGTATTCTCAGATAATTAAAATGTTTCATAAACAAATGAGTTATATGTTTACTTTCAAATGTTTATCAATGAGAACACGGGTTTAGTTATATATTTGCACACATGAGTTTGATAAACTAGTCAAACATAGATATTTTTCACAAGTATCAAAGGACACAATATAAAAACTAACATTAATATTCAGATCATACAAACACTTTGATAGTTATAAAAAACTTTCGTTACTATATCTAATTCAAATAATGTCTAATAACACATATAACCAAAGCAATAAAAACGAAAACAAATAAACAATCACATAAGCTTTATAAATCAATTTTAATGTGATTATGCAAAATGATGAAAATGATGTTGATGATGATGATGATGATGATGATGATGATGATGATGATGATGATGATGATGATGATGATGATGATGATGATGATGATAATGATCATGATAATGATGGTTATGGTAGTGATGATGATGATGATGATCATCATGATGGAATATGATTAAGGGCATACACAACAACATCTAAGAGATGGTTACAACAATATAAACAACGAATTATGTGTTTGTGTACATTAAAACTATATTTACAAGTTTGAATAAATTTACAAAGAGGAAAAAGGCCAATATTTAAATATAAATAATGGCCAACAAACTTATAATGCATTTCCTCCCAAGTAATATAAATGGATACTTTATATCGTACAAGTAATAATAATTTATGGAGACAATTTTTTACGATTTCCGTGCTCTCAAAAGCTCAAAATGCATTAAGAAATGTTGAACATATGATCTATTTTTATTCTTACTTCTTTAGTTTTTGTTTATGTTTTGTATATAAGCTCTTTGTAATAAAGTTTTTTGCAATTTTATATTATTGACAAAGGACATTTCAAAGCCATTCAGTTAGGTAAATATTTAGTATTTTTATCAGGGTTGTCTCATTTTCATGTTGGGAGAGACGCTTATAGACAAGGTTTTACACGAACACATTGCAATATCGGTGAAAATAAGTACACGAATAAAAGTAACGAGCTGTTATACACATCATAAGAAGAAGGGCAATATGTAGGAATAGAAGTGATGAACAAGGATGTGGAGAGAAGGAGAAGGCTCAGAATCAGATGGAAAGACTGTGTTCAGAATAACAGCCGAAATATGGGAACTGATAAAATTATTTTCTTGAAAAAATAAAGGTTAAGCATCACATAAATGTAAAAATAAGAGTTTTATTTTTATTGTTTTTATGTAAAGCCTTCATACCATCCACAGTTAAAAAACTAACCTAAGTTTGCAATAAATAAAAGCTGTAAAAATCAATAGTGAAATAAGTCAAAAGTTAAATATTTAGAGCAGGGATGTCCAACCTTTCACTGGGTCGCAAAACCATTTGAATACAATTTTATGAAAATGACAACATTATGCATGTGAGTACAATTTATTTCAGTATTGTGAATATTGTAATTTTTTCCCCGGCAACATGTATAGATATACATAGAAAAAAATTCAAGTTACTTACCCAATATGAAATTAATGAGATTTTTTACTTTGTCTTCCAAGCATGATGTTTTCAATGTTTGCATCGAAGGATGTATTCTTAATTCTAAGAATATTTCCCAAATGTCTGTCGGTCAATCTATTTCCTTTTCCAGTTTTAATGTTTTCATGCTTGAAAAGAACTGCTCGCAAGAGTATGTGGTGCCCCACATGCATAATAACTTTCTGGATAAATTTATAATCTGGTTAAATTCATTTAACGAATGTAATTTTTATAAAATATAGGAAGTGTGTGTTCTCTATGGAACGTTTTCAAACCTTCCCCACGTTGCAGCCCAATCAGTTCAAGTTGGTATTCGGTTGGCGCTTTATTATATTGAAATGAAAATGGATCACTAAACAATTTCAACTCAGTTTCGATCTTTTTGAAGTCATAAAATCTAATTGTAAGCTCTTCAAACAAATTTCATTAAATTTAGTATACTTTTCATAGTTTACAGCAAAGTTTTGGTCTCTTTCAGATTGACTACGAAAGTGTACAATTTGACCAGCTTTTAGTTGTGCTATGAAAAGTTATAATTTCTCAGTAAAACTAGTTGTCCGCTCAAACATTAAGCAACATAACTGATCTCTTACTTGTAAATGCAAATTAAGTTCACCTAATATTTAACTGATGTCTACAAAGAAATATCATTCAACCATTCTTCATTTTCTAAAAAAGCTACAATGTGTTTCTTTTTTTCCAAGAACTGTTTTAATTCAGGAAACAATAATTGAAATATCTTTAAGGTTGCTGTTTTACTGAGCCATCTGACTTTTGAGAAATACACAACGACGTCTTCACATTCACTGCCAACTTCGTTCAAGTATGGTTTGAACTCGCTATATGTCAATTTTGCTAAAAACACATATTGTAAAAAGAGTCAGTAGTTGGCCGCACCCAAACAGTGAGCGGGCCGCGGGTTGGACAACCCTGATTTAGAGCATATATATACATTATAAATGTATAACCTAGTTTTATAT
>JARUHE010351458.1:0-10062 GCA_031471125.1 Archaeomysis grebnitzkii
GCCATACAAAGTGGTCAGCGGGTCACCATGGAACATTAACATAAATAGAAGTGCTTCACTTCACTTCATTTGTGCCAGAACAAATACATTGTGGTCGCCCATCACTCATTTGAGTTAATTTTTCCAGGCAGATAACTATCAGTGTTTTCAATGTGATTTTTTGCTAGTTCGGACATTTTTAGTACACCAAATGAATTGGCAAAAGCACAAGTGAGATGAACCCTCATTCAAATAACATATAAATTACCTCACTTGTGCTATTGTCCATCCAAATCTTTTATCTCATTTTGATTGTCCATCATTGTGTGTAGAGTTATGGCTGCCACCCATGCCTTTTTATAACACTGGGATCAACAAAATGAATTGCATGATCACTTCAGACAGTAAAGTCTTCGGGAAAAATATAACCAATGCCAAATTTAGTTATCTTTTAGTGAGGTAATTTTTTATTTGCTAATCTTTTTCTATCTAACCAACGCACTTTTAATTTTCCAAAACACTTCAGATTTTGTGTGATTTGAATTTGTTAAAAAGGTTTTGTTTTTCGACTAGTTTTTCAAAAACAATATTTTGAACATAAATTTCTGTTAGTATGAAATATTCGTTTTCTTTTGAGCAAAAAAATAAAAAAATAAAATTTGTTATCAAGCTGGAAAACGAGTAAGATTTAGATTTATTTTCTGATATCAGCAAGAAATTCCATCACCATCATGTAATTTACAACAGTTCCATAAAGTTTCGAGAAACAACGTATAATTGATGATTATGGAGCTGTTTCAGCCATCAAGAAATACCTTACATTCAAGCATAATTTTCCCACATCCTTAAACGCAAAAATGACTATATAGCTAAAGATGATTGGTTTGTTTTTTTTCAAGACTATTTCAATTGTGTGAACTTATGGGTCTGTGAATGATCAGAAATAGATAATAATTCAGTTTACCACCAAGAGGGAAACTTTGGATTTTCTTTTCAGTATTAACATACTCTGAGAGGACCCAAAATCCTCAGAAATGGAGTTCACAAGACAATCAAATTATATAATGCACTTTCTTTCATTATATTAAGTCTTGCATAGCAAACTCGAAACCTAACCGTTCTCACACCATATGGGGAAGATGGTCAGACAAAAACTTCATGTAATAGTTATCTGGGAGCCTGTATAAAAAACAATGTAAGAGCTAAAATATAATCTCGTTTTAATTTTGAGATTTAATTTGTAAAAATGAAATTTTTTGCTCTGGTATAATATGCCATTAACTTGTTGAAAACTTATCTAGAAAATTTTATTGATTAAAAAGTTAATTTTTAATATATTTATCTTGATGAAGATCCCTAAATTCATTTGGGCATATCTTTTGTACCTTAACTGTTTTTGTAACACCTTTGATACACAAGTCTAATGGCTAATTCCTTCTTATGTAATGCCAGCGATACAAGTTAAGTTGATTTGTATTTTTAATAAATTTCCACAGCCGAATATTTACCTGTATAAATTTATTAAAAATATAAACTAACTTAATTTGTATCACTGGTGTTACATAAGATGGAATAAACTATTAGACTTGTGTATCACCGGTGTTGAAAGAAATGGTTAAAGAGTTGAGCAATTCATGATTATTGCAGTCTTTAAACTATAAGTGATAATCATTCCGTTTTTTGTAGTCGTCTGCAACTTCTTCCGACCACTTCATACCTTCAGACATAACAAGTTATCGTATTCAGGTGGATTATGCAAAGACTGACAAAGATGAACTTAAGTTGTATCAGTGTGATCTGTGTGAATATCAGACCAATCACGCCCATAGTCTGAAGAGGCACGCAAATTCTGTTCACGAGAAGCTAAAGTTCTTTGCCTGTCCAGAATGCGACTACAAGGGATTTCGGAAAGACATATTGGTGCAGCACCTAAAGTCCGTTCACTTGAAAGAGAAGCCGCACGAATGTCCGCAATGTGAATTCAAGGCATCCGACAGAAGAACCATGATCAACCACATTGCCTCTATTCACGAGAAGACTAAGAATTATTCGTGCCATTTGTGTTGCTACAAAACCTACAAAAAAGTTCATCTAGATCAACACATTCAAGGTGTTCACGAGAAAATCCGACGTTTTGCATGCAATTTTTGTGATTACAAATCATTTGGTAAACTTGGTTTAACAAACCACACCAAACTAGTTCATGAAAATTACCAACCACACACATGTACTCTTTGTGATTTCAAGTCGTACTATAAGCGAGAATTGACAAGACACGTCAAATATGTCCATGAAAATCTCAAGGCTTTCGTTTGTGATCAGTGCGATTACAGGGTTTCCAAAAAATCCAGATTGCTTATGCACATCACTTCTGAGCACAATAATTAATATTTAACTATTTAAATTAAATGGAAGTTGAAAGTTTTGTTGCAGTTAGGATCATATGGAACAAAAAATAGCACACATGTGGGGAAATATTTTATTTAAATGAGATTTACCTCACATGTGATATTGTCAATCTATATCTTATGTTGAAGTTATTGATATAATTCAATTTCTATTTCAATTAATTTTATTGGTATAAAAATGTACTACAGCAAGTAATGTTCATACAAATTTGAATTTTGAAATAAGTTTTAATGGTTCGGTTGGTTCTATGATCTGGTCAAATGCAAATTCCGGAACTTTTTGTGACTTGTGTTTCAATTACTTTGTCGAAAAAAACAGTCAAAGAACTTGTTTGATTCAGTCTGCTGTAAAATGATCTAAAAAATTGATTGTTTTATGAAATAGAAAAAATAGATCAATGTGATGTGTTGTGCATTAATTCTTTAAATGTTTCTTGTAACACCAGTGATATATTAAACTATTGTATCACGGGTGTTACCAGAAACGGTGAAAGTGTTAAGTAATTGTTACTCCAAATTAGCAAATTATTGCTTCAATTCTATTCTGTTATGGGTTAAGAAAAATTATAAATTCTGAAAAATATACTTGAACTAGAAAATGTTTCGGTGTGATTGTCATAATTTTTTTTATCATTATTATTGTTATTTTTTCTAGCTCAATCGCTGCACAAGAAAAAATAATTTTCAGTGAAATATTTATGTGTTTATTTTTAAAATAATGTGCTGTATAATATTCTATAATAATAATAAAAAAAAAAAATTTATTTTTAAAATCAATTAAATTGAATTAATTAGCCTTTAACATTTTCTGATTAATATAAAGTAAATGATAATCTATCATGCTCAAAATTTTTTTAAGATGGATGAATAAATAAATGATATAGCAATTAGGTAAATAAATCTAATTCTTTAATGAATAAATAAATAACTTTATTACCTAAAAGAATAATTAATGTAATTAGAGTATGACTATATTGTTTGTGAAGTAAAAACAGTTTTACTTTAACTGTAAATTTTAATTGAAATACCTGACACAAGCTTACATTCTTTTTTTTATATTCATTCACTAATTTTGAAATACAAGCAAACCGCACTGTCATTCAAAAATATGGCTCACACTTATTTGAAAATCGTGATAAAACCGGGGCTGCCTCAAAGTTATTTAGTATTGTTTCTCTGACATTCCGTTTTCTATGAACAAATATTAAAGAAAGTTGGTTTGGTACTCCATATTTGCCAATAGAATATGAGGTCCATTAGTGTTTAGTGATCTGCATTTAAACATAAATGTGTTTGACTCACGAGGAATATTTCAAACAAGAATCTGTCAAAGATGAATGTACGAAAGTGCCTAATTAATAATAAAATGTTCATTGTTCAATCATCGAAAATTACTTACAAAGCTGATTGGAAGAGATTATATTTATTTCCTATCTTTTCCATGTAATGTTCGGGAATTAAATTCAACCGGTACTTAACTTTTATCTTAGCTGTTTACTTTTAGAAAACCTCTTGTAAATTATATGAAATGAAAATTATTTTTATTTATTTTCCAGCCCTCGATTATGGCATCAAAACAAAAGCCAGATGGCAAATTTAAGAATTCAAATAAGAGAACTAAAATTTCTTTGAAAAAGAAAATCGAGATAATCAAGCGAGCTGAACGTGGAGAACCATGTGAAACAATTGCTGGAGAACTAGGCATGAAACGGCCTACAGTAGCGAACATTATAAAAAGCAAGAATAAATATAACGATTCCTTAAAGCAAGATTCACCTAACATTGATATGGAGGCAACAACAATATCTTATCGACGTAACAATTTTATTGTGGAGATGGAGAAGAAGCTGTTGAAATGGCTGCAAAATCAAAATGAGAACTGCATCCCAGTTGGTGGTATGCTATTACAGAAAAAGGCAAGAAACATATTTGATAGTTTGAAATTTGAACGAAGTGATTCTTCAAATGCTATTGATGAAAATTTTGCAGCAAGCCGTGGCTGGCTGCACAGATTTAAGAAAAGAGCTGCATTGCATAACGTAAGAATTCAAGGTAAGACTACAGACGCAGATAAAGCTTCAGCAGACGAATTTCCCGGCAAATTATCTAGTTTAATTAAAAATGGTCAATCTTTGCTGAAATTCCCTATTGTGCGAGATGATGAAGCTCTAAATTCTAACATTGACATTGATGGGAACATCGACAACAAAATTACGTCCGAAAAACAGTTTACGATGGAGGGACTTAGTAAGGCCTTTCAATTGATTGCCAAAGGATTGAAAATGATTGAAGATGAAAATCCTAATTCTACGAGGTTTATTAATGTTTCACGTGATATTACAAACAGTCTTCAGGTGTATAGATCAATTTACAATAGTAAAAAGATTAAAAAAGAACAATAAAAATAATAAAAACATTAAAAAAGAACAATAAAATAATATAAAGGCTCGATTTAAATATCTTTTGCCAGGAAGTGGTCAACGGAAATAGTTTCAGAAGACGCTATTTTGTCTCCAACACTAGATGAACCCCATGATAATTCTCAGTGAATAAGTAATGAAAAGTTTTCATTATGTTGAAGTATATTGAACGTAACTGCCTCATGAAAATTAAATATTAGTTGCGATTTGTTTTCATTACAATTGTATTATTTTTGTTAAATTGTTTTTAATGACCTCACTTTGGATCAATATGATATGTATGTAATAGTTAACATAGACAAAGTTACAGAACTTTTATTTTACCTAAGTTATACCAAAACTGTTTTCTATGATGCCTTAATAAACTGAAGGAATGCCTCAATCTTATTCGTGTTGTAATAAAAGTGGGGCTTGCCTGTATAATAAAACAATTTTTATTAAAAATATAATATAAATCTTAGAAATACAATAATATGAATTCTAAAAGCACCAATAGTTTTCAGCAAGGTATAATTTGAAGTAATGTTTTGTTCATTTCACAATTGCTTTATTAACCCCTTCCACAAGAGATCAAGGTTTATTATGTGCTTGAAAACAAGGTGTTTAAATGTAGGTAATGTGGGTCTTCAAATGATGATATACTTGTTACATGGACAATACATGTTGTCCATTGTGCACAAGGGTTTTTTAATAAAACTATACAGAAAATTTTAAAGTTCTGTAGAAAACGGAAACATATTTGATTAAATTCTTCTCGACATACTCTCTTACAATGATATGAACATGTGTAAATAATGTTGTGGAATGTGCTGCCTGATGTAAAAGTGATAAACAAATACTGAACATAATGTGCAATCTCAAAAACATTTTAAGGAAAAATATTTATTTTAATGCATTTGATGATAAAACCAAAATTCTTAACATAGAAATAACTTTTCATATTGAAAAAAGGGGATTTAAGATTTTGTCAAGATGTTGAAAATGTTTAAATTATTGATGAATTGTTTCTCATCTATATTAAATGTAAGAAACAAATCTTTTCCATAAGTTACACCCGGTCACTAATATTAAATAAAGTGGCAACATTAAATAAGTTGCATACACTCCACCAAAGAATGAGTTCCCTTGAATAAGATGATTTAGACATAAAACAAAAGATCACTTCGTCATGAAACAAAAGGTCGTAAAAGATCACTTAGGCATGGAAAAAAGCAAAATTGATTAATGTGTGTTTTTTTGTGATTTCAGGTTGATAGCATCATGCCAAAAAACAAAAAAAGGAAGAATGCTATCGCCTCTTACCGAGAAGACGATGTGAATGAGGCCGTCCAGATGGTTCTGAACGGAACGCACAGCATCAGACAGGCCGCGATTCTCAAGGGATTGGCGAGGAACACCCTGCACAGATATGTCACTAAGGTCAAGAAGACGCTCGACATTCCCGACATAAAGGGCCGTGCCAGCTGCGCCAGTCGCAAGATCTTCACTGAGGACGAAGAAAAGGCATTGCACGACTACCTCGTCGTCTGTTTCCAAATGAATTACGGCCTCACCAAAAAGAACGCCCGGATGCTGGCGTACGAAATGGCTGTTAAGAATGAGAAGATGATTCCAGACAATTGGATGGTGGACAACATGGCCGGACCAGATTGGCTGATTGGCTTTATGAAACGGCATCCGTCGTTGAGCGTCATTCTCACCGAGTCCAGTAGTGTGCCCAGAGTCACTGCATTCAGCAGGCAGTCGGTTCAAATGTTTTTTACAAAATTGAAAGAAGTGTACAAAAAATATCCTTCATTTGAAGATGGAAACCGTGTGTATAATTTTAGCGAAACCTCCACCACGACGGCTTTCAAGTCGAAAAAGGCCTTGAGTACGAGTCCCGAGAAAGGTACAATTGTAACGACCTGCTTCATTATAAATGCATTAGGACATGCTCTCCCTCCAGTCATGATATTTCCACGGCCTCACTTCAAGGCAAATATGATCAGTGATGCCCCAACAGAAACACTCGGCCTCGCTACTCCAACGGGCAGGATGACCGCAAAATTGTTTTTGGGAGGTTTGCATCACTTCATAAGACATACAAAGGCCTCAAAGAAGAACCCTGCTCTACTGGTCCTAGACAACCATGAATCACATCTGTCTCTCCCGGCCATAGATCTCGCGACTGCAAATGGAATTGTCATGATAACCGTCCATCCTCATTGCAGCTACAAGCTCCAGCCTCTCAATGTGTCTGTCTTCGGTCCTTTCAAGGCCTTCTATGCATCGGCATTGGATGCACGAATATTAAAAAAACCTGCGACACCCATCTCGATTTATGACATTGCGGCATTAGTTAGCGTTGCTTACGAGCAGGCAATGACGCCAGTCAATATCACAGCAGGATTCAAACAGACTGGAATTTTCCCCTTTGATGAGAACATTTTCACAGAGAATGATTTTGCTCCAAGTTTTGTGAATGATAGACTTCTTTTGGACTCAGAACCAACAATGCTGCAAACAAAAAATCCTGATGTTATGCCTGTGTGACAAAATGTGATGCACTCATAAATTTGAACTCTCAAAAATTTTTAACACCATTGTGTTTTACTCTGAAAGAAAGCGACGCTATCGTGTTTGAACTGTCTGAAAAAGTAGAGTTTTTGGAAACTTACTGCTTGAACCTGAATGTTATTCCAAAAGTTCTCATTGATTTTACAATTAGGCTAATTTTAAAGTAATTAAATGATTTCACTCAGTCGAAACATAGTTTATTTAAAACAATTTTTGTAATGAGTTTCAACTTCAAATAATTGTACATTGAATTGAACGAACATATCTTTAATGCACTCAGTCTTGTGTCAAAATAATCAATACATACTATTTTAATAATAAAAATGTGACTTCTAAAGAAACTAATTTTCAATCTTGGATTGAAATGTTTGGAGAATTGGTTGTCATTTCAGTTTTTAAAAACAACCCAGTCTAAGCAGAACAATGATCTCATCTAAATTGGTTTAATTGTCATATTTTACAGTGATTCATTTTAATTGACATTCCTTCTGGTGTGTTTCATGTCTCTTAGGATGCACAGTTATGTGTGTACCCTTGGCAGGGAAGAAATACCATACCTAGAGTGCACAGTTAGGGTTGTACCCTTGGTAAGCAGGGAATGCCATACCTAGTGTCCACAGTTGAGTGTGTTCCCTTTAGGGGGGGAATGCCATACCTTGGGTACACAGTTAGATCTGTACCTTTGGTAAGGAGGGAATATCATACCTAGAGTACACAGTTAAATGTATGTAATGATTGCCAAGATGTAATATGAAGAAGTGAATAGTAACTATAGATCATATAATTGTTATGTAAAAGGTTCAAATAGTTTGTTATTATTATAATATAATTTTATTATTATACATTACTTTTTTGTTATTATAATAGAAAGTCTTCTACTTTAATTATAATATAATTTGATTGTTTCCAAATTAAGAAATATTTGAATCATTATGTACAGTGTGAAATAATTAGTACATTTTTCTTGCTTTTTATGAAAATACGTCTTGGTTAAATGCAGAATAACTGTCCCAGTAGGTATGATATATTATATCATACCTACTGGGACTCCTATTCTGCAAATAACCAATAAGGATTTTTCTAAAATGCGAGAAAAAATACCAATTATTTCACACTGCCTATGTATATTATTTTTTGTTCCGACCTACCACCTAAAAATGAATTCACTGTAACCAAACTTACATTTAAGTTACTAATGAATTTTTTTTAATGTTCTGAATGAAAAACTGTTTTTTGGCACCATGGTTAAAATGTACGAAATTTTACTAATGACCTCATGAACTGTGATTCATAATCCGAATTTGCTTTTGGTCATTATGGACTGGAGAATCTGAATTTGAAATCCTTTGTTGACCTTGCCTAGTGTATACCAATAAATATTGGTAATTTTGATGAATTTAATTTATTTCAATTTATATATATTTATTTCAGTTTGTTTAAATTTAATTATATTTATTTTAATTGAATTATATTTATTTCATTTTAAAATTTAATTATGATTATTACATTTTAATTATGTTTATTACAATTTAATTATATTTATTTCATTTTAATTATGATTATTACATTTTAATTATATTTATTGCATTTTAATTATGATTATTACATTTTAATTATATTTATTTCATTTTAATAATGATTATTACATTTTAATTATATTTATTTCATTTTAATTATGATTATTACATTTTAATTATATTTATTTCATTTTAATTATGATTATTTCATTTTAATTATATTTATTACAATTTAATTATATTTATTACAATTTAATTATATTTATTTCATTTTAATTATATTTATTTCAACTTATTTGTTATTAATTAAATTTATTTAAATTACTTTCAAATCTTTTAACTTAGTTTAATTTAATTCCAAACAAAGTTAACATCTCACTCATATAATATTGTTTTTCCAACACCTTACAACAAACAAAAATTTGTTGTTCAATAAAAGTTGAAAAACAATCTCATTAAACCCAATGGCAGTAAAGTTATTGTTGGTCTATTGAACTCAAATGTCCACCATCTGTATGCTGTGTAGATTAATTGCAACTATGCTAGCACAAGTGAGGTAAACTCTGTTATTTCAATGTGTGTTACCTCACTTGTGCTATTGTCAATCCAATTATTAGTTCAAATTTTTGTATATTTAAATAATTTTATAAAGGTTAGTTAGCAACATAAATTATGTGTATGTGTATATGTATGTATGTACTATGCACCTTTGTGTGTTTTTTATGATAATAAATTATACTATGCTCATTTATCACAATTAGCTTATGAGAGATGTTTGTATTCTAGTTTATAAATGTCAACGTTATTCATAAAAAGAGTTTTATCAAATTAATACATTTTATTATATTTTCAAATGTATGGTTTATGTCCTAATTATATTTTAATTTAGATGGTGCGATGTGTAATATCTTCTGGACAATGAAAATGGACAGAAAAATACAAACCAAATGTGTTGAAAAACATCAGTTAATAAGAAAAAATTAAAAAATATAGCATAAAATTATTTACTTTATATTATGTAATGAATTAGAAGTTCACAAAACTATGAAGTCCTATGTTGTTGATCGGCGAATGCAGCTGCTGTGGATCTAGCTTCAATAATACTAATCATCCAGATTCAAGATACACTGAGAAGCTTAAGTCTCAAAAAAAACTATCACATTCTGCAAAGTCCCTAGT
>JARUHE010351469.1:0-10060 GCA_031471125.1 Archaeomysis grebnitzkii
TATAGTTTAAATATTTTCACTTTTTCTTAATTTAAAAAAAATAATGTGGGGATTTAAGTTAAATAATTTTTTGTTCTCCTTTTAAAAGAACTATCAAGACCTCTATTATTTTGTAAACTGTTATTATTTTTATTTAAAACAAAAATTTATTTGAGAGAGCAAATATGTATATACTGTACAGATGGACCACCCGCTTTGATGGAGAAAAAATTATTATTTCAGGTTTCTGTAAAAGGGAGTTCCGAAAGTAAAATGATTCATTTTATAATGCATCGCCAGGCAGTGACATCAAAACATTTACGGACCCACTGGAGCAATTTTGGATAAATCAACGCAGATTGTAAACTATCCAAAAAGAGGAACTCTTAATTCGTGGCTTCACAAGCAGTTATGTATTCACATGGATGCAGGCCATCGCGTGTTCCTTTGATAAACTCAACTTTTTAAAACTTTAGAATAAGATGTATTTTTTTCCTTCTTGCCAATGTGAATGACATTCCTTAGCAGATGAATGAATTCAATCCTCAGATGTAAAAAAGGAATGAACATTTTATAAAGTTGTTGAAAGTCTTGAAAGGTTTCATGAGCAATGTGAAGCATTAGTATTTTCAAAATTAAATAAAAGTTATAATATATTTATCTTAATTTGGTTTGTTGTTTTGTTCAATATGTGTTAATGGTGTAAATCAAAGTAGTTTGCAGAACACTTCGAAAACATTTATATTATACATAGTGTATATATTATTTGTATATATTTGTATATTTGTATATATTTGTATATATTATTTGTACATCAATTGCTTAATATATATAGAAGACATGTTTTTAATAAATATGACTAGCTGATTTAAAACATTTACGTTGCTTACGAACATGTACAATTTACAAAATATTTATTTTTTAAATAAGAGTTTACTCTGTTCAGTTACTTATATTATATAATTGTGACATATGTTTTATTCACTATTATATTAATGTTTTTATAACTAATACTATATAAAACATTGTGAACTATTTTGTATTAGTTATTACAATATATTAATGTTTTTGTAATTGCTCTATATTTTTACTTCAATTAATACCAGATTGAGTTAATACAACTCTTATTGTATACATATACTGTATATGTAAAGCTAGTAAAATATTATTTTAAGGAAGAAAGTTCAAGCTATATTGTGTAAAGTCTAGTTGTGAAGACTAAATTGCCTCTAAAAATTACAGAAGAAAGTAAATCTTTGAAACGTTAATTTTGACAGCACTAGAAAAGGACTTTAAAATATATTTGCCTGAATTCCTTCATGATGAATTGGATTAGTTGCAAAATGTATTCAAGTTGGCAGCTTACAAAATTTATGATGGTTGTCAAGATACATTTTTATAGCTGATTGATAATTTGAAAATAATATGTTACGTGAGATATCATTCATATAGTTTTGGCCCTTGATGTGCAGTCCACAGCCAGTCAATAGTGCGTGCATTATTCCATTTATGTCATCAAAGCATTGATTAATCACGCCTTCCAACTTTTTGTTTAATGAATTGTCCTTTAGTTTGGTATGCTAAACAATTATTTATGAAGATAATAACTATTTTATTTAACTATTTAACATTTAATAGCCAGTAAATGTGTAAGAATGCACTGTAAAATAGGTCGATATGTGTGTACAGTTTATAATGTATTACAGAGGAAAATATAGTTGTTCATTACTATATAAATATGTTTTTGTAAAGCACCAGAAAAGTCTGTGAACTATTGATTGGACTCTAAACTCTAGATAAATACCATGACAATTAAATAACCACCATTATCTGTTTTTTTAAATATTATATTTATAAAACTAAGCCCTATATACAGTAATTTGTTTTGGTAAATTGTTAGCAACTAGTATTACCATTAAAAAAGTTATGTTCTTCAACAAATAATAATTTGAATAATAACATTAAGAATAATAAATAAAATTACACTAATAATAAAGAAAAAGTTTATTTTCTTTCAGAAATATATAGTATTTTCTCAAATTTATTTCCAGTTCAAAGAAAATTTCTTGTTCTCAAATTTACCAAAACGTATTATTCTCTAACAAAGTTATCTTCAAATTTGGGGAAATAATTAAAAGAATGAAGAAAATTTACTTTCAATCACAAGCTTTAACAATTTTCTATAAATGTTGTTACAAATCTTTAATATATTAAAATTTGATCACTATTAAATGCTGAAAATTTAGATTTAAAGGACAATTCTAATTGTTTTTAAGAAAAACATTCAACTATTGGCCACACCATTTATTGTTCTCGAACATGTAATTGACCCATTTATCTGGGTCTGCATATACGAAAATTATTATCGAAATTTTAATGAACTAAACATAAGCCAAATACATGTTTAGTAATTGTATTTCCATAGATATTCAATCAACAAATTAATAAATAAAAATACAACAATGTTGGAGTTGAATGGAAATTCATTAACAAGTCCAGATTGGTTTGCACAAACATAATCAAAACAATTAGTTGCATGTACAGTAAATCGCCTATGTATATTGTTGTAGTTAAGATTATAGTTAAATAAACTGTAAATTAAGAAGACGCATAATGATGTCTTCCCGACGGGCACTTTAATGTTTTCATAACGTTGTTTTAAAATCTTCAATAATAATTTCAATGACAAAGGTTTTGCAAAATCCAACGTTGAATAAATGTTAGAAGATTTTAAATAACGTTGTGATAACACTGTGGTAGCATTAAAATGCCAGTTGGGCGAATTGTTCACTAATCAACATGAAACTTGAGTAACATTCGTTTTACAACAAAATATAAAACAAACCTTGTGGAGAGAACTTAATTATAGATGTATTAATTTAAATATATAAATATATATACATAAAATGATATAGGTATGTATATATATATATATATATATATAAATCGTTGAACATGACGCTATGTTTTGCTTTTTCTTGTTTGATTATAACTTTTTCCATCTTTTTAACATATTTTTTAATTTCATTTGGTAATTGATTAAAACCAACAGTTTCGTAATTTATTTCCATTGTTAAAATTTATTTACAATTGCATGGACTAGTTTCGTTGTTCATCTTACAACATTTTCTACATGATTTCATTTTAAAAAAATTTGTTCATTTGAACTAAAATCTGTTTAAAATCTGCGAAGAGAAATAAAATATTAAAAATAAGTTTTACAGATATAAATGGTTTTCTAAAAATAAATATTTGAACTAAAATTGAAGATAAAATTTATAATTTTTACAGATAAAATGGATAACTAAAATAAAATGTTTGAACTAAAACGGAATGTAAAATTTAGTATTAAAATAGTTTTAAAGGTAAAATGTTTAACAGTGACTAGATATTTGAACTAAAATTGAAGATAAAATTTTTATATTTTTACAGATAAAATGGATAACTAAAATAAAATATTTGAAATAAAACGGAATATAAAATTTAACATAAAAATAGTTTTATAGGTAAAATGTTTAATAAAGACTAGATATTTGAACTAGAACGGAGGTAATATCGGGTATTTTGACTAGATGAGAGATCATTTGTTCTGGTGAGTGTTGCGTGACCTGAAGTGTTTGTCGCAGTTGCGTCCGATGTGGGTACTGTACCAAATGTTGTTGTTGTTACTTCTACAGGGTGCCTAATTTGTTCCGCGGGAATTTCGTTACCAGGTTGCACACTAAATAATTTTAATTGACGTGTAAATGTGTTTAATTGTTTGTTGATGTCCGGATTATTTTGAAGTATTGCCAAGGCTTCATAAACAGGTAATTTATAACGATCAGATAGGCGAACAACTGTTTTTACATTTTTTTCTAACAATTCTTTGGTAAGGTTACTATGGTGACAGTTTGTGTAATGCTCTTTCATTGCGCCGTCATTCAGTGTTGAAATCTTGTATTTAACGAATTCGTTTATTTATTTTTTGTAAACTCTTTTATACTGTGTACATTTTGTAAATGTTTTTTTTAATATGGATTACTGTAATTTGTTTTCTGAAATAATTATTATTTTGTTATTATGATTAAATTATTTCACAAAAGAACAAGGTAAACAAACACCTAACTAAAAAGCAATGTAAACAGTGAAGTGCTACAGCAATGTTTGAACTATATAAGGCGGCTAATACTGTGATATATCGGGTGCTGTTGAACTTGTAAAGAACCAAATTCTAGCCATCATTGAGCCAATAGTGAACCAAATGCTAACCTCCACTGAACCTGTAGTGAGCCAAATGTTACCTCCATATATCCAGCAGTGAACCAAATCCTAGCCACCATTGAACCAAATATCAGCCATCTTTAGGCTGGTAATGAATTAAAAATAAGTATCCCATTGAGCTAGTATTAAGCCAAATTGTAGCCACCAATGATCGGGGAGTGTGCCAAATACTAGCCACTAATGAGCCAATAGTGAGCGAAAGGTTAGCTTTCATTGAACCAATAGTGTTCTAATTCTAGCCATCATTGAGGGACCAGTAAACCAAGTTCTGAGCCAGTAATGAGCCATTTACTAGGTAGCAATGAACCATTTATTAGCCAACATTGAGCCGTTAGTGAGCCAAATGTTGGCTGCCATTAAGCTAATGCTTAGCTATCATTGATACAAATGGTAGCCGCCTTTAAACCAACAGTACAACCACTTCTAGCCATTATTGAGCTAATTATGAGCCAAATACTAGCCGCCATTGAACCAGTATTAAGCAATTTGTCAGCCACCATTAAGCCAGAAGTGAGCCAAGTGTTAGCAACTGTTGAGCCGGTAGTGAACCAATTGCAAATGGCTATTAAGCCAGCAGTAAGCCGATTGCTACCCAACTTTGAGTCGAAGTTGCACCAACTACTAGCCACAACTGAGCCGGTAATGAGCCATAACAACCTGGCCAAAAACCGATTGTCAGCCAACACTAGACCGTACATTAGTCAACGGCTAGTTGTGGCTAGTGTTTTTACCAATACCAGCTATTATTTGACTATATGCTGGCTGTAAAACATCCAGCCGTACAAAACCAACAATATCCAATGACTATTTATTTCGATCGCTAGCTGTTGACTAGCGAATCACTAGGCAACAATGTAGCCGATTGAAACCTATCATAATCCAGTTGCGCGCCAATGACAATTTCCGACTGGGTTATATCTAGTATACCATTTATCGTCTTATTATTTGAATTTCCATATTGAAATATGTTTTCTGCGAGACGTTTCTGTTAACAATAGTTTCCCATCTTTTGTTTTCAATAGAAACGTAGACCATTTTTTGAACAAAATTTTCGCTAATAACATTTAACCGCATACAGATAAAAACAAGTTTGTATTAAAATTCCATACTATGGATATCTTTATATATGTTTTATTTTCAGCATGAACATACAAAAAAAATGAATTTTATGTAAAACCACTAATGAGTTTATTTGAGACAAATGAAAACAAACCCTCAGCAAATGAGACTATTTTCCAATTATTTATCAAGATATGTTCAATCAAGTGTGCATTTGTAATTTATTGACATGCATAATTTCAGAAGTATTTGTTAACAAACAAAAAATTGTTTTAAATCAACAAAATAATAAACGATTTCAGGTTTTATTATTGTTTTAGGTAATTGTAATATCCGAACAATTATGTAATATGAAAAAGATTTTCATGAAATAAATTAAAATATGTTTATATTATTTGAAAGATGAACATTCCATTCAGTTTTATTTTTTATTACAAACATAAATATGAGGAATTTCACTAATTCAAAGATATTCGGTATTTGAAACATTCATTTTTTAATATTATAGTTAGTTATGTAAAAATAAATAACTATATTATATTTATATTTTCTATGTTTTAATTATACATATAACAACACAGTAGTGTACACTAACAACTAGCACATCTCTCAACCGCACTTTTTCTTGATTCAAAAAACTTATTTGTGATCCAATCAAAACCGTATAACATTGTGTCAGTATGATTGAATTACAAACAAAGTTTATTGAACCAATAAAAAGTACGGTCGATATACGACTTTAGTCCAACAAACAAAATAATTGAAGCTACAAAAAACACATAGGCTTCTTAAAATTAAAAACTCGCCATTAAATTTCTAACTTAACAAATATCTAAAAAAAGAACAATTTTTAGTCCACTTCTGAAGTATGTAGGCTATGTCACAAAATACACAATAAACAATAATTTTTCAAAAAAAAACAATCATGCATCATAAAAGGTTATTGGACATGTGTTGCTTAGAATAAATAGTATTTGTTTTATATATGTATAACGAAATCTCTAGAACCAAAAATGTGTTTTACAATTAATTCTAAACAAATATTTTTCTAAGACAAAAAACAGAAAAGTATTAAAACTTTTAATGTCGAAAAATATTCAGCAAAAATAGTCAAAGCTGATTTATAAGCTGTGAATCTTAACTTTTTGGGATATGCTAAAAAATAACCAAATGGTTGGTGGTTTCAAACAAATAACCAAGCGACAGGTGGCTAACAACAACCAAGTGACAGGTAATTGCACAAAAATAACCAAGTGATAGGTGGTTTCACTAAAATAACCAAGTGACAGGTGATTTCACAAAAATAACCAAGTGACAGGTGATTGCACAAGAATAACCGAGCTGTAGGTGGCTAAAAACATCCAAGTGACACGTAGTTGCCCAAAAATAACCGAGCAACAGGTGGCTAAAAATAACTAAGTGACAGGTGATTGCACAAAAATAACCAAGGGACAGGTGGTTGCACAAAAATAACCGAGCCGCAGGTAGCTAAAAACAGCCATGTGACACATGATTGCAGATAAACAACCAAGTGACAGGTGGCTGCACAAAAATAACCGAGCCGCAGGTGACTAAAAACAGCCATGTGACACATGATTGCAGATAAACAACCAAGTGACAAGTGATTTCACAAAAACAACCAAGGGACAGGTGATTACACAAACAACCAAGTGACAGGTGATTACACAAACAACCAAGTGATAGTTGATTGCACAAACAACCAAGTGATAGGTGATTGCACACACAACCAAGTGACATGAGATTACACAAGCAACCAAGTGACAGGTGATTGCACAAGAATAACCGAGCTGCAGGTGGCTAAAACATCCAAGTGACATGTAGTTGCCCAAAAATAATCGAGCGACAGGTGCCTAAAAATAACCAAGTGACAGGTGATTGCACAAAAATAACCAAGTGACAGGTGGTTTCAGATAAAAAACAATGTGACAAGTGGTTGCACAAAAACAACAGAGCCGCAGGTGGCTAAAAACAACCAAGTGCCAGATGATTGCAGATAAGCAACCAAGTGACAGGTGATTGCACAAAAATAACCAGATGACAGGTGATTGCAAAAAAACAACAGAACCGCAGGTGGCTCAAAACAACCAAGTGACAGATGATTGCAAATACACAACCAAGTGTCAAGTGATTTCACAAAATAAACAAGTGACAGGTGTCAGCACACGCAACCAAGTGACAGGTGGTTGTACAAAAACAACTAAGTGACAGGTGATTGCACAAAAACAACCAAGTGAAATGTGGTTGCACAAAAATAACCAATCGACAGGTGGCTAAAAACAACCAAGTGACAGGTGAATGCACAAAAATAACCAAGTGTCAGGTGGTTGCACTTAAATAACTAAGCGACAGGGGGCTAAAAACAACCAAGTGACAGGTGATTTCACAAAAAATAACCAAGTGACAGGTGATTGCACAAGAATAACCGAGCTGCAGGTGGCGAAAAACATCCAAGTGACATGTGGTTGCCCAAAAATAACTGAGCGACATGTGGCTAAAAATAACCAAGTGACAGGTGATTTCACAAAAATAACCAAGTGACAGTTGATTGCACAATAATAACCGAGCTGCAGGTGGCTAAAACATCCAAGTGACCTGTGGTTGCCAAAAAATAACAGAGCGACAGGTGGCTAAAAACAACCAAGTGACAGGTGATTGCACAAAAACACCCAAGTGACAGATGATTGCACACAAATAACCAAGTGACAGAAGATTGCACAAGAATAACCGAGCTGCAGGTAGCAAAAAACATCCAAGTGACCTGTGGTTGCCCAAAAATAACAGAGCGACAGGTGACTAAAAACAACCAAGTGACAGGTGATTTCACAAAAATAACTAAGTGACAGGTAATTGCACAAGAATAACTGAGCTGCAGGTAGCTAAAAACATCCAAGTGACATGTGATTGTCCAAAAATAATCGAGCGACAGGTGGCTAAAAATAGCCAAGTGACAGGTGATTGCACAAACACAACCAAGTGGCAGGTGATTTCACAAACATAACCAAGTGGCAGGTGATTGCACAAGAATAACCGAGCTGCAGGTGGCTAAAAACATCCAAGTGAAAAGTGGTTGCCCAAAAATAACCGAGCGATAGGTGGCTAAAAACAACCAAGTGACAGATGATTGCAGATAAACAACCAAGTAACAGATGATTGCACAAAAATAACCAAATGACAGGTGATTGCAAAAAAAAACAACAGAGCCGCAGGTGGCTGAAAATAACAAAGTGACAAGTGGTTGTACAAAAACAACTAAGTGACAGGTGATTGCACAAACAACCAAGTGATATATGATTTCCCAAAAACAACCAAGTGATAGGTGATTGCACAAACAACCAAGTGATAGGTGATTGCACAAATATAGCCAAGTGACATGTGATTACACAAACAACCAAGTGATAGGTGATTGCACAACCAACCAAGTGACAGGTGATTACACAAACAACCAAGTGATAGTTGATTGCACAAACAACCAAGTGATAGGTGATTGCACACATATAGCCAAGTGACAGGTGATTACACAAAGAACCAAGTGATAGGTGATTGCACACACAACCAAGTGATAGGTGATTGTACAAACAATCAAGTGACAGGTGATTTCACAAAAACAACCAAGTGACAGGTGGTTGCACTTAAATAACCGAACGACAGGTGGCTAAAAACAACCAAGTGACAGGAGGTTGCACAAAACCAACCAATCGACAGGTGGCTAAAAATAACCAAGTGACATGTGGTTGCACAAAATTAACCAAGCGACAGGTGGCTAAAAACAACCAAGTGACAGGTGGTTGCACAAAAATTTGTGAGAAAAATAGAATACTCAAAGCAAAAACATAACTATAAACATATATAACTTAGTTCCTAATAATTTTTATAATTTCTATTAAATAATTAAAAACTTTATTTTATTATGACTCGCATATAGCTGTGATGGTAATATATATAATCTAAATTAAAAATTATATGTGTATGAAAAATAAATCGATTCAAACTTTAAAAATGTGTTATCTTCTTTTCATAATATGTGTTACAGAAAATGTTTATACAACTTAGATGGTAAGAGCTTCAATGAAATGGTAGATTAGAGCTGGGAGAATACAGGGAGGAAACAATTACATAAGCTTTCATTCATCGATAACCTCTGTTCACAGTATCAGGCCTCAGTCCATTAGGACAACGTTGAAGATAATTTGAAAATGACACCTCAAGCCAACGAACTTTTGGATTACTGTAGAGCGGACTACGCAGCCAGCCTAGACTGCAACGCAGGCTGCGTAGTAAAATACGCCAATCGACTAGCTGCGCAACCTGCGTTGTATGTGACAAATGCTGTGTAGTACATTGCGCTTGTCGACCGTACTATTGTGCGGTGTTTCGTCTTATTATGTCATTGTACTCAATTTGTTGGTATTAAAATGTATTTTCAAAATTAATTTTACTAAAGAGTTATTTATTAGTTTATATTCATCACTTCCATGCAATTAGGTGGCTTGCAAACGTAGGAAAATAGAGAAGTACACACCTACATAGTCGTACACACACTCATAGTTGTACATACACAAATACACACACCCAGCCACACGCATATACATACATATACATACATACACCTGCATACACACATGCATACACACACGCATACACACACTCACACATACACATACACGAACAGACACAGACTAATAAAAACACAGACATACACAGACACTCAAACATATATATATATATATATATATAAATA
>JARUHE010351480.1:0-10060 GCA_031471125.1 Archaeomysis grebnitzkii
AAAATTTATATACATACATATATATATATGCATACATACATACATACATACATATATATTATATATATATATATACACACATATATACACATATATATGTATATATATATATATATATATTAACGGGATGAAAGCCTCCGTTTGAAAAGGTAAACAGACTGACTGGAAAATGAAGGAAAGCGGTTGATGGCGTTGGCAATGAAAAACTTGTTGTCTATTTTGTCAAGACATGTCGGAGCATGCAGTGGTGAGCTCTTTCTGAATGCACGTTCATCGATACCAGTTTGCAAAGAGAGAGATAGAGAGTAAATGTGGGTGTGAGACGAGCTGTTCAAACCTAGATTAACATTGATAATATAGGCAATATGGCAATATATAAACATAATAATTTCCAAATTATGTTTTTCATTCTCAAACAAGCCTTGTTTGTGTTTTCATTTACTACTGCGAACAGCAATCGACAGACAGACACCCTCACACACCAATAGAATGGTGGAAAAAACAGAGACAAGGTTAATACAGTAATATTAAGTTTTTTGAGAATTGTAAATTTTTGAATTTTATATTTTATTTCAGTATTTTGTGGGTCATAAACTTGAATTAAATGTTTAACTACTGTCCTCAGCTGTCCAGAGTTCGCTCTTCAAACCACGTGGTTAATAAAGTCTTATCAAACTGAACCATCAATTTAGTAATTAACTGGAGAACTTATTTTCAAATTCTTAAACATCTTAATAGTATTACTGGTGAAAAAATTAATTGAAAATAAAACAAAACAAACTTTCCTCATCATCATTGGTGTTGGGTCCCACTTTTTAGAGTTCGGATATGTTGTGCCTCATTTCATTATTTGATCTCATTTAGAATTAATGTCCAGAATAATTATTACAATCAAGAATATATGATAATAAATAATTTATTGAAATACGGAATACAAATATTCAACAATTATAGGCTATGGTAACACTTTACGTTTTTTAAATCGTCATCACCAATTGTTAAAATCTTACCTTAGGACGAATCACAATAATCGCACATTTTTCAAATAGGAAATAAGAATAATGAAGTTTTAAATGATAACTTTTTGTTGTAAATCTAGCTTAGATTTTCACGGTATGTATTTTACAACAAAAAACACTAATTTATAATTTTATTATTCTTAGTTTTCTATTCGAAAATGTGCGATTATTGTGCTGTTGACTGTACATTTTGGCATTATTTTCATAATTAACCATTTGAGGGCGGATGGATTGTTCCCATAAGACAAATATATTTTTAAATTACTATTCAAAAATAATTTTTCATCAACAGAATTCGAGTTCCTGCCAAGCCTTAAAGGGTTAATGACATTACTCTAATGGTATATGAAGAATGAAGAAATAAAGGGGCGTGTCTAGCCACATTATTTTTACCAACACCTATTGTTTGGAACGTCAACACTTAATTTTATGTAGGGAATAATTCATGAATGTAGTGAAGGTCACTTTCAATGCTAACTTCAACCAATTTTAGTCTTTACGGTGAAAACAATCTACGTGTAGATCTGTAAATCGACATATTTGTCATATACAGAAACAAAAATGAATATTGTCAATGATTAGTTTAATACGTTTGGAGATAATTATTAACATGGTAGACATTAAAAAATAATTATTTTCGATGAAACTTATTTGTGAAAGATTGGATTTGTTAGTATTATCATATTTAGCTGAGGTACGCCGTCATATTTTTTATCATACTTAGGAGAACCGTCAATTCTTCTTGCGATAATATTGATGGAATTTGAGGGGAAACACGGTATGTAATTCTTCATGGTGTCTTGTTTTGGAAAATATATAATCGGGTATAGAAAAGGATACAAGAATTATCAAATTGGTAAACTGAATAGATGTTATTATCGTCTTACCACTTGAGGTTTTGTCAAAACCAATATAGGAATGTAAGTTATGTCTAAATTATACATTATAAACCGATGTTATTTAACTAAACCTTTCAATTTTCACATAAACATGTTAAATTATTACAAGTGTGGATTTTGGTCGAAAAATAAGCCTACATAACCAGTTGCGCAAATGGGTAACAACTATTTAAACATAATACAAAATTTGCGTAAGCCGAAGGAAAATTATAGATAATGTGTTATTAAAGTAATTACAATTTAGTGAAAAATATAGTTCATTTGCTTGTTACTGCATTAAAGTCCTTATCAGTTTTACGGCGAACTAGCAGGGCGTAACCTTCCTTGGGATTTTGTTTTCAAAGTGTTTAACATGAAAAATAGATCTGGGTATAAAATTATGATTCTCCTAAGGATTCTGGTGTTAAAAACTGCATAAAAAGTTCAGGTCTAAAAATTGATCGTCAAGATATAACGCTAAATAAACTCAGTGGTCATATAGACAACCGCTAAACTCGCACTCTCGTTTTAATGAAATGAATTTTAAAAAGTAACTTATCTTTTATATTACACAGTTAAAAATTGCAGTGACATCCAAAAATAAATTGCCATATAAAATACATTGGAAGTTTTTTTCAAAAGAATGCTCTCAATCTCCACGCGGGTTTATGAGCATATGTTCTGTGTATGTCCGTTTCAGGGATCACATGTGTATTCCCACAACAAATTAACACATATGGGCTTTCTTTTTGAGTTAAAACAACACAACCAGACAAACACTATGTACATATATTATCAATTCTACAGTACAGTGTATGTATTGGAAGATATTTACAGTACAATGAGGCAATATCAAACGCTACCTTAATTTTTTTCTACTTAAATAAAATGAATAAAAAACTACACAAGGTAGGAAACGAAAACAACGAACTAGGAAAAAGTATGAAAATGGAAGAACAAACTCGAAATGAAAGACGATCGTTGTATCCTAACCATACACAAGGAGTCCTTTGGGATGCGAACACGTGACCTTAAAGGGGCAAACGACCTTTCATAAATTGCAAATCAAGTTTTATTTTCTTGCAGAAAATGTACTTAAATTTGGTCATGCCAGATTAGAACTCATAGTTTGATGGCCTCGTTGGACTGCTTGCAATCGTAAAATCTCTTTTTGAACAACTTATCTGTGTTCAGCTGATGGCAGTCCTAAATATTTTGTATGGGACGTGTATTGTACAACGTCTGGTGTTTGAAGGCAAGAATCAGTTTTTCATATATGGACAAATATTTATCTAAATCTGCGCCATTGTTGTCCATTTTAATTTTATGTAAGCCTTTGATTTTGTTTGTAGTTGAAGAGCACAAACATTATTAATACTTTCCTCAAACCATCCCCGCCAATTTCATTGTAAAAAGATGCCCTTAGATTACACTGGTCAACAAAATTTCTTGATTTTTTGTCCCTCAAGCAAAAGAAGACGAACTTTATAGAATTTGGGCTGCTGATTTTAAATATGTTTTCAGAATTGTTCTATCACGTCAGGATTTTGAGTTATACGCATGGCCAATATGAAAATAACTCAAAATAAAAAATGTATAGTTATACATCGTTTTTATACTCATAACTCAAACTCCTGACGTGCTATAACAATTGTGAGCATAGATTTGGAATCAGCGCCCACGATTTAGTCTAGAACACATGGTTTTACACCAGTAACTACTTTCATTCAGAGCAAGATTTATAATTATAAATCTGTTATTTTGAGTTATTTTCATATTGCGCATGCGCATAACTCAAAATCCTGATGTGATAGAACAACTCTGAATACAGATTCGGAATCAGGAACCACGATTTAGTCCGGAACACATGGTTTTATCATGGAGACAAATACTTTGTTGACCAGTGTTATCAAAAACAAAGCTAATTTTTTAGCGCAAACAAAACAATTGAAATATCTTTCAAGTATATTCGTTAATACAATGCAGCCGAGAATCAAATAATTTCGCAGAAGAACTTGATAGACAATGTGTCATGAAACATGCTGTCCTTAAATTTTTATTTAAACAAGAAAGATGGACGTAGAAAATGAAAAACAGAATTGAGGCAAAACTTTGTATGGGATCGCTAACAAATTATTTGGAGGTAATTTCAACAAGTACAATTATCCGGAACGTTTATGCCATTTAAGGGAGGAGAAAGAACAATCATTAAACTTGATTTAGTAAAACAAATTAAAAAATAAATTTATTTCACTGAATAAATCATTACATTTTTGGCAACGATCCAGCTACTCTCTCTTCCGAGTTTGAAATAGATTTCCTGGATTTGTAATAATTATTTTTTGTTGTTTTTAACAATCTGTACTGCACTCGAAAAGAGTGATTATTCGGTACTGTGGTGCACAATATTGAGAAATGCAAGTACCTAACCACTTTGACATTACCCAACTATGTTAAGAAACTAAGGATTATCGTTGAAAGAAATGGTTATTTCCATTGGTATGTTGAGTGGATGCAGAAAATTATACTCTTACTGTTTGTGAGATACTAGACTCGGCCAATAAATTTTAAAAGAAAGTTTTTTGAGATTTAATTTGAAATTTGTCCATGGTAACAAACTTTCTATATATTCACCAGCCAACTATATGGATCGACAATAGCACAAGTGAGGCAACATACATCCAAATAACATACAGCTTACCTCACTTGTGCTATTTTAAATCCATATGTAGACCTATACTGTGGATGAATATATTACAGAAACTGATTTCACACTTTATGCACATTTTATTCTCTGGTTTACGCAGCATCTTTTCATAGTTTTAATTAAGAAATTTCTCGGTTTCAAACTATTGTTCTGTTATTTAGGTTCCCATAATTCTATATTTATTTACTCGTAGTTTCACCACTCTGGGGGAATGCATATATAAGGAATTGTCTTGCCCACCATGTGGTGGAGCAGAGTTGCCTACCTGGGGAAAAATCAAGAAAAGGAGCACATAATTTCTTTGTAGCATGTATATGTTGAAGGTAACTTGGCCAGATTTGTAATATTGTCTTATAAATAAGATTCTTCTTCAATTAAAACCATACAAATATATAGTTTTAGATTATCTTATAGATTATTGTAAAACATTAAAACAAACAAAAATATACACATTTTAGTTTTACTTATTGAATAATTTAAACTTGTACATTTGATAAAACCTCTCAGTTGACGAGAACTCTTATTTTTATGAGATAGTACATGTTGAAATATAGGTTGTATTTGTATAGAAGTTTAGATATATGTACCCCAGTGGTGTAAGGTTTATTTCAAGAGGTTACTACATTCGTGTGCCATAGTTGATACAAATTGTAGCATATCTTTGGGAACAAACTACTTTTAATTTTGTTTTCTCTTGAGTATATTACAATACAATTATATTTTTGAAAAATGATGACCAATTTTTTCACTAAACAAAAAAAATAACCTCTCAAAATACAGCTATTCCACCTACTCCAAATAGTGATATCAACACCACCAGAGTATATAATAAATACATTTTAGTTATACTGAAACGGTTTTCATTTACTCTATATTTTTAAACATCAATTCATTTTTGCATTTTACTAAATTTACATTTAATTATTTATTACATTAACAACAATGTCACAGTTTTCGATTGAAAATGACTGTTTTTAGTATTTTTTATGATAAACGTTCACATTATCTGAAACTAAGTTGCCCGAGCTGGCAGGTTTAAACATAAATAGATCAGGAAATGACTGAACAATCAGTCCATTAAATCTATAAACTATTTTAATAAAGGATAATTGTATTTCAACCTTTAAAATTGGTTTAATGATCTTTTTTTGGCAAGAGCCACTTCAACTGGCAGAATATCATTACTATCACAGTACTACTAGATAAAAGCCATTCAGGGAGGTGACATAAAATATTTTAAAGGTGAAGGTAGTATTCTTAAAACCAGTAATGCCTGGCAATTGCGGTTTAAAACAATTACCCACACATTGAACTTAGTGTTGAAAATAACTATTATAGTTTGACTAAAATTTTGTCTTTCTTGATCTAATGGGTTGGCAAATAAAGGCTGATGACTGGTAGCTCAAAAAATATTATGCCGACTAAAACAAGGAATGGAAAGAACTACCCAACAGAAGAGCTAAAATGAGAAGCTTGTTTTATCATCTGCAGAATATTACCAAAACATATCCAAGATTGTCTCGCATCTGAATTAGTCCTGTAGCAGAGATGTGTACTCGACAAGGTTTTTTAGCTAACATGGCACTTCTTGAAATCTGAGGTAAGCTTAGACTGCCATGTTCAACTACTCCATTATGGACCTACCCAAAAGAGAACTAAAATGAGAAACCCTTTTCATCACCATCTATATGGCATCATAAATTCAACATTAAAATCTTCTTAAAACTTTTTTATCACAAATAACTATTTATCCAATAAGTGTGATTGATTGTATTAGAAAATTATAAGTTATTTAACATTTTCAAACTAAGATCTAAACTTCAAAATATTATTTGAATTGAAGGCTACAAAAAGTTTGAAAACAGAAGCATATTTGTTTAATTAATTAAATTTGGAAAGAATAAATAAAAAACTTGTTTATTCAACAAATAATTTAATTATAAAGTAATCAATTTACAACAAATACAAAAATTGAGCTATTAAAAAGGAAAGGAAAATTAATTGGACATTCAATTGAATTAAAACACTGAACAATTTTATCACAAAGTGAAATTAACTTTTTCACAAACAGTTTTCCAAGTCTTAGAGGCTCTAGTGCGAGCTTTCTCATTACCAATGTTCAGCAAATGTTTTAAATGATCTTCATCGGCTATCAAGTTTTTAACTCTATTTTGAATCGGTGTCAAGAATTCTACGACAACATCCGCTAGAACAGATTTGTACTTCCCAGTGTCGACGAGAGAATTCTCGTCCCTAATTTGTTTGAAAGATTTGCCGGTGATTGCACTGTGGATTGTTATTAGATTGGAAACACCCGGTCTGTTCTCCACATCGTAATATACCTCTGATGTGAAGTCTGTCACTGCTTTCCTGATTTTTTCTTTGATGATTGAAGGATCGTCAAGGAATTCAATTCTACTTTTAGGATCTGGTTCAGATTTTGACATCTTATGATCGGGTTTTCTTAAGCTTCGGATTTTTGCTAGATTTTCGTCAATTTCCAAACAAGCCGGTTTGTTGAAAGTTTCTCCAAAATAAAAGTTGAATCTAGTTGCAAGTTCGGATGAAATTTGGATGTGCTGTTCTTGATCTTTCCCTACTGGGACATGCGTGGCATTGTAGAGTAATATATCGGCCGCTTGTAAAATAGGGTAGGTAAATAATGCAACAGGAACATCTTTCAATGAACGTGACTTTTCTTTAAATTGTGGTTGTCGCTTTAGTCTAGCCATAGTTGCCAGAGAATTTAACACCCAATTTAATTGGGAATGTTCTGCAACTTGGGATTGCTGGAACAGAATAGCCTTATTAGGATCTATGCCACATGCAATCAATGAAGCAGCCATGGTGAGAATATTCTTCCGCAGATTGGAGGTGTCATGTTCCAATGTTATGGCATGAAGGTCAACAATACAATAGATGACATCTTCATTTCTGTTTTGTAAATCGACCCACTGTTTCACAGCTCCAAAGTAGTTTCCCAGATGCAAGACGCCAGTGGGTTGGATTCCAGAGAAAATCACTTTTTTGCCACTTGGTTTGTCAGAAGCTTCACAGAGCCTTCTTTGGGAAGATGCCAATGATCTACGACAAGAAAAATTTGGAAAGTGTTTCTCGTTAAGGGTATTTCTCTGCACGAAGTTCAACAAACCGGAGACATGGCGGCGACACAAAATTTCTCTCAACGCCACCATTTTCTTCCCTGGCAAAAACAAAAGCTTGTCTTAGGAAAGTGGAAGTTTGATATATGAATCTTAAGTATTACAACATGGCATCAATATTGATCAAACTAAAAACTGTGAAACATATTTGGCTTGCTTATCTTTCTTTATAAAAATTATTTTTTAGCCAATAGTAAAAGTAATCCAATTTTCTGAACTATTAAATACCCAAGTAGTGCCTGATGATTAGGTTTCTATGCAGACAATAAGAACTGTTTTCAATTGTAAATCTAATATATATATCAATCTTCAATGCAACAATTCAACAGTATTATGCAGATATAGATTGGAACATAAAAACATTCACCTCCTGGGCTCTTGTTACATAGAAGTACATCATTTTGACAGTATACACGATCTTGTGAATTTATTTGGGTTTAAATAGCATCATTTAAGTACGATTGAATTGAAGAAATCATGAAATTAGAACCGAATTTCTATTGATCCTTATGTATAAAAAGTTTTATCTAGTCAATAATTAAAAATTTTAACTAATATATGAACATATGAAAAAAAGTAGTGTGCTAAAATGAATAGAAAAAATTCAAACAATCCATTTGAATAAATTTTAGGTCATTTTTGTTTTAGTGAATATTAAGCAAAACGAAATAAATTTATTTAGTGAGCATGCCAAACAATTTAAATTTTAAATGTCCTCCCAAATGCAAAAATCCAAAAATTGACACACTGAGTATTTAAATTTTTTTTAAATTTTAACATTCTAACCAAACCAAAGCTTGTTTTCACATTATTGGAGGATATCTTTGTCTAATCAGCTCATAATGATATAAATCTCGCTATATTTCAATCAATTATAAGCTTGTGTCATCAATTGAAACATCTATTATTGATACTAAAGGCATTTTTTTTATTTTACTTTTTATATTAGATTACATTTTGGGGGTTGAAAGTTGTATGTATAATTCACAAATAATTTCTTGCATGTTTTGAAAGTATGTTTTTGGAATTAATAGAAAGTTTCTTTATGGAAAACAACAAGATATAATCACAAAATACATATTCATGTTAAAACAATGTAAGTAGTTAACACAAATTTCTCTGTTCATTATCTTGAAAAGCAATTAGCACCTAGAATATTAAAAAAAATATTCAAACTTGTCCCACAAGTTTAAAAAAATGTGTTTTTCAATAACTATTTAAGATTAACTAGCAACATAATTACTAATGTTTCATGTCACAGAAGAAAATTTACACAATAAAACATCTTTTTTATTTGATTAAAGAACATTTTCTTTGTGTAAATAAAATAATAACCACATTGTAATGCTAATCTGTTCTTTCAATGAACCAATGAGTCGAGCAGGGCTTAGATTTACCATACTTTCCATAGTGAGTGAGCACTGGACTTATAAAAATAGTAAGGTCAAGATCATTTGACATTTAAGTAAGACTCGACAAATTTTCATTATGAACAAATTATTTTTAATACACTTTAAATATTTGTAAAATTAGATTTTTTTTTCAAATTCAGTTCTGTATTTGGGTTTTGCATTTTTTATTTGCAGATGAAAGATATCATAAACACTATCATCACACAAGTTCAAGAATTGTAGATGTTTTGTATAGAAGAAGTGGTTGATTGAATAAGGTGATGTGTAAGTAAATATTTGATTGATGTTGTTACAGTGTAAGAAGTGTTACTGTGGATTTGCTTGGGGATACTGACATTGTGCTTGTTTGCAGCCAATCTTCAATATTATGTATGTAGTTTTGTAAATTGTGAGTCCATTTTTTGTTGCAATGGCTAGGTCATCTGTGTAGCAAAAGTATTATGTGTTGAGGGGCATTGGAGAGATCAAGCACTAATATATTTATTATTTAATAATGTTGGAGAGAGAACTCCTCCTTGAGGAATGTCATTTGGTTTGGCATGCCTGTCTGCCAAAAATTAAGTTTGGGACTATTTTTTACTGTTTTGTGTAAGTGAATATCTTGAAACCATAAAAAATTCATTTATTGTGGCAAGGACTGTTCTGGAGGGAGATTTTGATTGAACTCATCACATATGACTTATTAAAAGTCAGAACATTATAAAAATAAATTTGCTAAACAACTAGATTTGATTTGAAAGTTAAAACACTATGAAATTAAATTTGCTAGACTATATTTAAAAATTGATATAAAATATATTCAAGGGTGAATTTAATAAAACTATATCTAAAAGTTCATATACACAATATACAAAAATAAATTTGATAAAACTATTCTTAAAAA
>JARUHE010351491.1:0-10060 GCA_031471125.1 Archaeomysis grebnitzkii
GTTTTAATTAATTTAGTTTTAGTTTAAATTATTTATTTATTTTAATTATTTTAATTAATTTAGTTTTAGTTTAATTTATTTGTTTTAATTAATTTAGTTTTAGTTTAAATTATTTATTTATTTTAATTATTTTAATTAATTTAGTTTTAGTTTAATTTTTTTATTTTAATTATTTTAATTAATTTAGTTTTAGTTTAATTTATTTGTTTTGATTAATTTAGTTTATTTAGGTTTAGTTTAATTTGTTTATTTCAATTGTTTTTTAAACTAATTAAATACATAACTTGTTTTGATTTATTTGTTCAGTTTTATTCAAACAAACTAATTTATTTATTCTAATAAATTTATTTAGTTTTATTTACATGAAGTAATTAATTTATGTTAAATTAATTTATTTAGTTTTATTCAAACGAACTAATATTTTAATTATATTTCCTTAGACTAATTATTTTTTGTTTTCATTTAATTTGTTTAGTTTCTTTCGTTAATTATTTAACTTCTTTTAATTTAATTTAATTTAATATTTCTATGCACGTCAATTAAATTATCTAAACCTCATAGTTTTTTGTAGTTTTTCTTAAATGAAAAATGCAAAAACTAAAAATCAAAAATTATATTTTATATATTATATATATTCAACCGCTTTCATATAATTGCCTACAAAATGTTTTCAATGGTCTTAATGATAGGCTGGTTAATATAATAATTTGACAGTAAAATTGAACAAAACTTCTATTTAATACACTCGGAACAAAACATAAATGTTTTATGTAGTTTATTTTTATTGGATTGTTTCATTAAAATATAAAATTAGAAAAAAAATATGTTTGATTATTCAATATTTAGCATTTTTATAACGTTGAAATCATCGGAGCAGAATTGTTGTTCCACTAAATTCAATCGCATTGCATTAATATATTTTTATTATTGCTATAGGATGAATAATCTTGCATTCAGATACTTTAAAAAAAGAATAGGGTAATTCTACAAAATTCGTCAATTTTCGTTTGAAATTCGACACTTTAAATGTTAATTAGTTAATGCTTTTTTATTTTTAATTATAGTTTAATTTGTGGGAAACAAAAAAACAGTTTAAAATGCACAATTAATCATTGTAATAAATTATGAAAAGCATTAAATAATTAACATTTAAAGTGTCGAATTTCAAACGAAAATTGACAAATTTTGTAGAATTACCCTATTCATAGTTTTTGAAACCCAAATTTAATTTAATTTAAATGTTTTCTGGAATTTACTTTTTTTATTGAAAATATTTTTTGAACAGACAACCCCAAAAAAATGACATAGCACCGGGAAGATCCCCTCGACTCGGAAGAAGGAGACATCGATATCGCAGTAAGGAAGTTTCGCCACATTGTAATGGACCGGGACTCGCCTTTGGCAAGGAATCCTCACCACACCCTTCGTCGTCGTCGTCGTCAAGTGGCGACATAAACAGCGCAGACCTTAAGGAATGCTGGAAAAAAGTTCGATCACTTTCCAGAGAAAATAAATATAGAGAAGAGTGAGTTCGATTTTTTGGTATTTTTATAAGTTCAAATATGAATATTTATAATAATATATAAACATGTATAATAATATACAAATATTTAGGATAGTTTTTAAAACATGTATAACAATATACAAATATTTATGATAATATATAAACATGGATAATAATATATATAATAAATGTTTACATATGCGACCCATATTACAAGAAACGGAACATTTATATAAATTCATGCTATGAATTATCATTGATATCCAAAGAAACAAATTACATTTATTTTTCATTAAATTTCATTACATTTATTTTTCATAAATTTCATTACATTTACTTTCATTAAATTTCATTACATTTATTTTCCATTAAATTTCATTATATTTGTTTTCATTACATTTATTTTTCATTAAATTTAATTACTTTTATTTTTCATTAAATTTAATTACATTTATTTCCATAAATTACATTTATTTTCATTAAATTTCATTACAATTATTTTTCATTTATTTTCATTAAACTTAATTACATTTATTTTCATTGAACGTCATTACATTTATTTTTCATTAAATTTCATTACATTTATTTTCATTAAACTTAAATACATTTATTTTCATTCAATTTCATTACATATATTTTTCATTACATTTATTTTCATTAAACTTAATTAAATTAAAAAATCAAGAGCGCGCCAAAGCCAGCGTCGTCTGGCGGAGTTGGAGGAGGAGCGTCGTCGAGACCAGATTTTGAGGCATCGGAAGCAGGAGAAGACTCGCTTGGCGGACAAGTACTTGAGGGAACCTCTGAAGGTGCAGCGGAAGACGTCGCCCAACAGGTATACGATTTGTATACTCATCTCAAGTATACATTTTATCCAGTACTTTTAAGATACAATTTAGCTACTCATCTCAGGTATACATTTCATCCAGTACTTTTAGTATACAATTTAGCTACTCATTTTTAGTATTCATTTGCTCTACTCATCTCAAGTATACATTTTATCCAGTACTTTTAGTATACAATTTGGCTATTCATTTTTCATATACATTGTATCTAGTCATTTTTAGTATACATTTTATCCAGACATTTTTAGTATACAATTTAGCTACTCATTTTAAGTATACATTTTTTGCAGTCAATTTTCGTATACAATTTAGCTACTCAAGTTTATTATAAATTTTATCCAGTCATTTTAATATACAATTTAGCCACTCATTTTTAGTTTACACTTTATTTAGTCATTTTTAGTATACAATTTATGTACTCATTTTAGTATACATTTTTGCTAATCGTTTTCAGTACATACTTTATCTAGTAATTTTAGTATACACTTTATCAAGTCATTTTAGTATACATTTTATTTGGTCATTTTTAGTATATATTTATTTCATCTAGTCATTTTAGTATATATTTTATTTAATAATTTTATTATACAAATTATCTGATATTTTTTGTATTTGGTGTATATTTTATCTAGTCATTTAGAGGACTTAGTATATATTTCATTCAATAATTTACTGTATTTTCTACAAAACTTAATCAATTAATTTATAGTATTTGGTATAGATTTTATACAGTTATTTATAGTGTTGTTTTCATAAGGTTTTTTCTAGTATTTTCTAAAAAAAAAATTATCAAGTAATTTACCATATTTTGTATAAACTGTATTCAATAATTTATAATGTTTTTTATAAATTTTACTTAGTAGTTTATAATGTTTTTATCAATATTATTATGTAATTCATAGTATTTTAGATACATTTTATTTAGTAGTTTATAATATACTGCAAAATGTGTTTAGTAATTTATTGTATTTTTTATACAATTTTTTTAGTAGTTTATAGTTTTTTTGTATAAACCTTATTTAGTAATTTATATTTTTTTTGTAAACTTTCTTGAAGCCTTATCAATTAATTTATACTATTTTCTATAGCATAACAATAAATCATTGTGCAGGGTGGCCAAGAAGTCACTGAGGGGTTTTCAATTTCAATATCATCTTTGTTTTTGTAACTAGAGTTAAGGAATTTTAAAACAAATATGATAAGAGTATGGTATTTATTCACAGAAAATTATAAAAAGTGAAAAACGACATATATTAAATGACGTTCATTTTCAGCCAATTCATGAATTCTGAGCGCGTATCGAGTCCTAGGTTCATAATTTTCGGGTTTCAACTGTTGAACAAACTGTACCTTGTATGGAAAAATATGGATGGTGTGAAGAATTCTACACAAAGAAGCTCGTGATAACTCAAGTTTTTTGGAAGATGATGAACCTAGGCTCCAATACGCGCTTAGAATTCAAGAATTTGCTGAAAATGGACGTCTTTTTTCATCTTTCGTAACTGTGTGCCAATGAATTACCATACTCTGCTCATATTTGTTTTAAAATTCCAAAACCCTAGTTACAAAAATAAAGATGCTATCAAAATTCAAAACCTCTCAATGACTTCCTGGCCACCCTGCATAAACAATTTTCATTGTTAAACAAAGTGTTAATTTGTAAGTTGAAAATAAATATATCCATGAGCCCCTTTTGACAGTTGAAGGGATTTTAGTTTTTTTTTGTGATTTCTTCCACAGCAAATATGGCGACGAAGGAACCTACGACAGCAGAAGCCCGGAGAAGGTGAGGAGGCCCACCGACGTCTACTACAACGACTTCGACCATCAGTTAAGCTCGTCGGTTCCCAACCTCGACGAAGCCTTGAGGATCGTGCGGGGAGAGGACGAGGCTTTGGATGCCAGGTGAGGTTTGGTTGCCTCGTCTTTTGTGGAAAAAATATCTTTTTTAATATAAATATAAATATAAGTTTTTATTTAAATACAAATATAAGTTTTTATTTAAATATAAATATAAGTTTTTATTTAAATATAAATATAAGTTTGTATCTAAATATAAATATAAATATAAATTTTTATTTAAATATAAATACAAATTTTTATTTAAATAATATAAGTATACATTTTTATTTAAATATAAATATAATAAATAAGTTAATTTAAATGTTGTAATATACTAAGAGTAAGAAAAAGGCAAATGTGAAGCAATACAAAAAGCAATTTTTTATAAATATGAAAATGAGCTCCAGTAAACAGATTTTTTGATATTAAAACATTTTTCTCCATGCCAAAATTTCTCAAATACTTTACCATTAAATTAAACTTTCCTTATTTAATATATTATCTGGAAAAACAAAAACTTACACTAATTTGGTTTACTCTTACAGAGCTAGAGCTTTTATGAGCCCAACAAAGGAGAAACATACTGTTTATTACAAAAATGACCAATCTCCAGTTTGTTGCAAAAAATTTGCTCGAACATTAGAACATCAGCAAATGCAGTCTTCAAAAGCCCTCCACAAACCTTCAGCACCATTCACAAATTCAACATATGGCACATATCAAGAAAACACTAAAAACTATCCTCCTATAAACAGTGATAAAAGGCAAATGAGAGACAAACCTAGGAGGTTCAGCAAGGCTGTAAAGCCAAATAACAATGGGATGGTTTCTTACATAGACATGCGCGCCCCTCCAATAGAAAACACTTTTGACAACTCAAGTACCTGTGACTCTGTGGCAAGTTCTTTGAATAGAGACAAAACGAACATGATTGTGTTGGATAAACCCAAATTGATACGGCGTAGATCAATGCCTGATCTGAATGATTTCAAGTTTGTGACTTCAGATGTTGTTTATGAAACAGTTTCTACTTTAGAGGAGGTCAATGGCGTAAGTAATTTCATGATTCTTCCAGTTGATAGAGCTTCTTCACAAACCTTATCTCCAATTCAAACAAGTTTGTTAGAGCAAAACAATTATGAAACGTCTGCTCAGGCTGGACAAAGATTAGACCGGTTTGTTGACCAAATCGGTTTGACGGACAACAATTTCAGCCGACATTTCAGCAACAGAAAAGAAAAGAAGGAAGCAACAAAGCAAACTTCGAACAAAAAGAGGATAAAAGGAAGGCACGATTTTATATCTAACCATACCTCGGTCAAGTCTTTCCATAACGAAATTTTTGGCTCCTCGTCAGTCAGTACAGAGACACAACCGAATCAAAACGAAAAACAATTGCGAAGATCAAAAGTTTCGTTCGACAGCTACAAAACGTCTTCTTTTTATAGCGACGAGACCGATTCAAATTATTACGATAGTCTTGAAGAAGACGAAAGCAAAACATCTCCCGAATTAAGAGCATCGAACAAAGCATTTTATGTGTCGATGGACGGAGAAAGCGAAATAGAAGTCTCGGATCCCATCACCATGCCACGTCGATTGTCTGACCGGCTTCAAGAAAACAAAATCAGTCGAACGCCAAGCCAAGAAATCTGTGATAACGACGCCTTTGTTTTAAAAGGCACCAAAGTGTACCCGGTATTCACCGAGGTTTGGATAGATTGCCCACCAACCTCAAGTGACAAAGCTATTATTCAAGCATCACAAGAAATGGCTTTGTCAATTGGAGGAGTGGTATATCAAAATGTACTTGAGAAAAGAAACAAATTGAGAGCTATAGAAAAAAGTAAAACCAAATCAAGACCAAAATTACGCTCTCAAGTGTCTATACATGAAACAACGAAACAGAACAATAGTGAACCAATCAGCACTTATTCAAACCAACAAAGTCATCCTGCAAATAATAAAGAAAAATGTTTGTATAGTAACGGACAAATCTTAAACAACGATTTCATAAATGACCTTGGGCAGAAGAAAAGTGAGTTGTCTCCATTTGACCCAACTGATAACCTAAATCTACTTGACAGCCCAAAAGTGGAAAACTTTCCAGAATATAACCAGAATGGCAACAGCGAGACTAACTCAGTTGTCAAAATCGAAAATGAAGACCCTGCCGAACTTAAATCTATTAAGAAAGAAATCTATGATTCAGTCGATAAGTGTTTGAAAGAATTTGATATGAATAATGATGACAAAACAAACAAAAATACAACTGAAAAACATGGCATGGAAAATCATAGAAAATCAAAGAAAGCATATAATGATAAGTTCCAAATAGCTGAAAAAAGAAAAAAATCCAAAAAATCTAAGGATACAATGAAAGAAGAAAAGAATTCTGAAAATGAAACAACTGAAACAAACTCCGAACAGACAATACTAGGATACACCCAAGCAGAAAAAGACGAGTTGCTGGAAAGTAGTTTATCTGATGAAGATGGCGAGAACTATAAAGTGTCATATGTTAAGCAAACTTTATTTGAGGCGCCCAGTTTGGATTTGTTCGATGAAACTTTATACAAAAGTAATTCGATGGAAGAGAATTTCGATCAAAAGGATAACAATGAAGAGCTGAGTGAAGACACGGACACATCGGATCCGTCCGACCGAATGACGGTCATAAGGAACCTCACCAACAACAGCACCGACAGCCCGACCCTCAGCACCGAATTGGAGGTCGATCAGCCAGATTTGGAGGCGGTGAACGGTGCCACAGACAATGCAAGCAGCAATCATGCATCTAGCACAAATGTTTTTGATGCAGATACAGAAATTTCGGAAGATTATAAAAACGCGTTATTAAATAATCCTTTTTTCAGTAAAGATTCAAGTGAAAGTGACAAAGCCTTCCTTGAAACAATTATTCAACACGCGTTTCAAATTCAAAACGAAAGCAATGTACTTGATTCGTCATCCGCAGTTATAGAAGACTCCGACAGTGATTTGTTAGATGAAATATTTAGAACATCAGTTCTTAACACTGACGAAAGACCATCGGTCGATGAACGTAGTTCAGGATTGTCAACGATAGACGAGGAAGCAGAAACGATAACCACAGCCACCTTCGAAAATAGTGACATAACAGAGGAAGATCAAGATGGCTCAAGCTTACAGGATTTCTGGCAAGATTTGAAAGAAATTGATGAGCCAGAATGTGTTGTTTCTACAATAGCTGAAAAAGATAAACTCTACGAAAAGATGTACAATAATACATTGAATCTTCAAAAAGAAAATATTGATCAAATGTTTGTTGGCCATAACAAAGATGATGCAGACATTTATAGCACCAGTGTTGAATGTGAAGACTCGAGCTGCAGCAACCCAGAGCTACAGCAAGAGAATTCAGATCTTTCAGAAAATATTCAGAACACAATTTCTGAATCCAACGAAGAAGACTTTACTTTCCAATCGTCATTGTTGAGTGAAATCACGGACGACATAAGCAAAAAAAATGAAACAAGAATTGCTGATTACGAGGAGACTCTAACGAACACAAATCAACAAAATAAAAGTTTAAAAGAAACAATAAATGTAAACTGTCAAAATAGATTTAGAAATTTTGAAGTTCAGATTATTGTCACCTCACCTGTGGAATACGAAGACGAGACATTGGACGAACACAGCGCCATCGAATCATTGATTGAAGACATTCCTCTTCAAGAAACGGAAATGGCAGTTGACCTTGAAAAAAAAGACTCAAACGAGACCGTCACTTCACAGAAGATTGTCCATAAAAAGTTTCGGTTTGTTTTCAATGACGATCTTTCGAACAGCGATGCAACCGAATCAAATAAAAACAAAAGAATTAAAAACAAGTTTGTTGTAAATGAAATAAAAAGCGTGAATAATAATTGCGCTTCGGGCGAAACAAATGAAGGCGATACGAGTGTTGAAATTTTTGAAGAAATTCAAATGAAACATTGCAGCGAACAAATGGCGCAGCCCAACGTTGGTGATGATGAAGAGAAAAATGAATCATCGAGCGCAAATAAAATAATTAAAACTGAGAATAATTCAGATGATTCACAAGCAAATAAAGTAAATGATAAAATTGAAGAAACGACTGAAACTAATGAGGAAGCAACTGAACAAAATGAGGAAGAAACTGAACAAAACAAAGAAACAACTGAACAAAATGAAGAAGAAACTGAACAAAACGAAGACGCAATTGAACAAAACGAAGAAGAAACTGGGCAGAGCAAAGAAGTAACTGGAATAAATGAAGAAACAACTGAACAAAACGAAGAAGCAGCTGAACAAAATGAAGAAGAAATTGAACAAAACGAAGAAGCAGCTGAACAAAATAAAGAAGAAACTGAACAAAACGAAGAAGCAACTGAACAAAATGAAGAAGAAACTGAACAAAACCAAGAAGCAACTGAACAAAATGAAGAAAGAACTGGGCAGAACAAAGAAGTAACTGAAGTAAATGAAACCACAACTGAACAAAACGAAAAATCAACTGAACAAAATGAAGAAGAAATTGAACAAAACGAAGAAGCAGCTGGGCAAAACGAAGAAAAAACTGGGCAGAACGAAGAAGTAACTGAAATAAATGAAGAAACAACTGAACATAACGAAGAAGAAATTGAACAAAATGAAGAAGAAATTGAAGAAAACAAAAAAGAAACTCCACACATCGAAGAAGCAGCCAAACAAAATGAAGATGAAACTGCGATAAACGAGGAAGCAACTAAACAACATGAAGTAAATACTGAACAAAATGAAGAAGAACAAAACGAAGAAGAAACTGAACAAAACAAAAAAGAAACTGGGCAAAACGAAGAAGCAGTCGAAAAAAATGAAGAAGAAACTGTGCAAAATGAAGAAAAAGCTAAACAAAACGAAGAAGCAACAGAACAAAGCAAGGACGAAACTGAATATAATGAAGAAGCAGCCGAACCAAATGAAGAAGTAACTGAAATAAATGAAGAAACAACTGAACAAAATGAAGAAGCAGCCGAACAAAATGAAGAAGTAACTGAAACAAATGAAGACGCAACTGAGCAGCATGAAGAAGAAACGGAACAAAACCTAGAAACAACTGAACAAAATATAAAAGAAACTGAACAAACTGAAGAAGCAACTGAACAAAATGGAGAAGAAACTGAAAAAAATGAAGTAGCGGCCGATCAAACTGAACAAGTAACTGAAATAAATGAAGAAACAACTGAACAAAATGAAGAAACTGAACAAAATGAAGAAGCAGCCGAACCAAATGAAGAAGTAACTGAAATAAATGAAGAAACAACTGAACAAAATGAAGACACTGAACAAAATGAAGAAGCAGCCGAACCAAATGAAGAAGTAACTGAAATAAATGAAAAAACAACTGAACAAAATGAAGAAACTGAACCAAATGAAGAAGTAACTGAAATAAATGAAAAAACAACTGAACAAAATGAAGAAACTGATCAAAATGAACAAGTAACTGAAATAAATGAAGAAACAACTGAACAAAATGAAGAAGAAACTGAAAAAAGTGAAGAACAAACTAATATAAATGAAGGCGCAACTGAACAAAACAATGAAGAAACTGAACAAAACGAAGAAGCATCCGAACAAAATGAAGAGGTAACTGAAATAAATGTAGAGACAACTGAAAAAAATGAAGAAGAAACTGAACAAAACGAAGAAGCATCCGAAAAAAATGAAGAGGTAACTGAAATAAATGTAGAGACAACTGAAAAAATTGAAGAAGAAACTGAACAAAATGAAGAAGCAACTGAACAAAATGAAGAAGAAACTGAACAAAATGAAGAAGCAACTGAACAAAATGAAGAAGAAACTGAACAAAATGAAGAAGCAACTG
>JARUHE010351502.1:0-10060 GCA_031471125.1 Archaeomysis grebnitzkii
ATGTATTTTAGAGTTTAAATACTATTTTTAATGTATTTTAGAGTTTAAATACTATTTTTAATGTATTTTAGAGTTTATAAAGTTGAGGCTGCAGCAAACTACAAAGTTTGTTGAATGCATCTAACTTTGGTTTGCAAACACAGTCATGCTTTCATGATATTTCAAAGGCTTGTCATGCAGTGTGCCAATTTGTGTAAATTAATTTACGGTTATTTTAATTCATATTAATGGAAACAAATTTTTATTTGTTTGTATTAATATTACTAAAAAATTATCTTTTTTTAATCCCAAGAAATAATGATTCTTAAATTTTTTTTTAATATTTTGACTAAAACGTGTTTTAAAAAATAAATTGAAAAAACATTGAATATGAACTATTTTTATTACCTAACTAAGTATTTTTTAGAAAAATTAATAAATATGGATTAAGAAATGAAAAAAAAATTACTTACAAAACACCTGAAACTCTAAATTACTGTAATAATTATTTACTGTCTATCCTTAGTAGAATTATTGCCAAACATAAGACGTTCTAAATAATTTTTCCAGTTTATTCAAACTTACTATCAAACTTTACTTAACACATTATACTGTACAGGTAAATGCATGCCTGTGCAAACTTATTAAAAACATAAATAACTTGTTTTCTATCACTGGTGTTACATAAGATGGAATAAGCCATCAGACTTATGTATCACCGGTGTCATAATAAACGATTAAGGTGATAATTTCTTAATCTAATTTTAATTTTATTATTATTTTTTTCTTTAGTGCTTGAAGATTTCATAAATCATTAATTTGTTCGCATGATATAAATTTACTTTTAAAAATATTAGGCAATTTTAATATTTTTTACTCATAGTGTGTAATAATATTAATATAAAAAAACAAACCAAATATTTTAAAAATATGAGGAACAAACAAAAATAAAGTTTGAACTGTTGTAGTGAAACGCTAATCCTTTGTTATGATAAAACTTTCGCGATGAATATCTAATTCTTTAAAAATCTTGAAAATCTAAAGATTAAATAAATTTTGATCCGCTATTAAGACTTTGGAGAAAGTTTCCAATTTATTTAATTATTTATAAGGATAAAACTTAGAGTTTTTAGATAAGTTTGATGCGAGCTTGGAAAATATTTTTTATAACATTGTATTTAAATATTTATATTGTCTTGCTTTTAATTTGAAAAAAAATAACTTGTATTTATCTTAAATACTTGAAATAAATAAATCAGATTGATGTTTTTAAGAGTGATTTCAACCCAAAAAATACATGTTTGTATTGAAATAATTATGCAAACTCCACAACAACTATATTTAAAAGTGATTTATGATTTATGATAACAAAACAGCATAACATAGAAAAACACAAATTTCATCACTGATGAGTTTTATTCATGCATTGACGATTTAGATTATGGTATTAATTCTGTTTAATTATATTTGGGCTTAACTTAATAACTTTACATTTTTCCAAAAATTATACTATCTCTATTTTCAATAAAAAAACATCATTTGTTTTACTGCCTTCACTGATAATAATAATCAGCCGTGCTTTAAAAGGGTAAAGTATGCATTAAATCAATGGTCAACCGTGTTTAAATGGTTAAAGTCTGCATTAAAGCAATGGTCAGCCATGTTTAAATGGTTAAAATTTGCATTAAAGCAATGGTCAGCCGTGTTTAAATGGTTAAAGTCTGCATTAAAGCAATGGTCAACCGTGTTTAAATGGTTAAAGTCTGCATTAAAGCAATGGTCAGCCATGCTTAAATGGTTAAAGCCTGCATTAAAGTAATGGTCAGCCATGTTTAAATGGTTAAAGTCTGCATTAAAGTAATGGTCAGCCATGTTTAAATGGTTAAGGTCTGCATTAAAGCAATGCTCAGCCGTGTTTAAATGGTTAAAGTCTGTATTAAAGCAATGGTCAACCGTGTTTAAATGGTTAAAGTCTGCATTCAAGCAATGGTCAGCCGTGTTTAAATAGTTAAGATCTGGATTAAAGTAATAGTCAGCCATGTTTAAATGGTTAAGGTCTGCATTAAAGCAATGCTCAGCCGTGTTTAAATGGTTAAAGTCTGCATTAAAGCAATGCTCAGCCGTGTTTAAATGGTTAAAGTCTGTATTAAAGCAATGGTCAGCCATGTTTAAATGGTTAAAGTCTGTATTAAAGCAATGGTCAGCCATGTTTAAATGGTTAAAGTCTGCATTAAAGCAATGTTCAGCCGTGTTTAAATGGTTAAAGTCTGCATTAAAGCAATGGTCAGCCATGTTTAAATGGTTAAAGTTGCATTAAAGCAATGGTCAGCCGTGTTTAAATGGTTAAGGTCTGCATTAAGGCAATGACATCTAAATGACGTTTACAACATGCAATTTAGCTTCAAGCAAACGAAGACTTGAGTCAAACGAACGTTTCATCTATTGTTACGAATTACAATTTCATGCCTGACACTTTCAACCTTTTGATTATTACAATTATTATGTATTTATTTTAATTATTATGTTTTTGGTTATAATTATTATGTAATTATTTTAATTATTATGTATTTGTTATAATTATTATGTATTTATTGTAATTATTTTGTATTTATTATAATTATTATGTATTTATTATAATTATTATGTATTTATTTTAATTATTATGTATTTATTGTAATTATTATGTATTTATTATATATTTATTGTAATTATTATGTATTTATTATAATTATTATGTATTTATTATAATTATTATGTATTTATTGTAATTATTATGTATTTATTGTAATTAATATGTGTTTATTATAATTATTATGTGTTTATTTTAATTATTATGTATTTGTTTTAATTATTATGCGATTATTATAATTATTATGTATTTATATATTTATTATTTATTTATTTTAATTATTATGTGTTTATTGTAGTTATTATATATTTATTATAATTATTATGTGTTAATTATAATTATTATGTGTTTATTATAATTATTATGTATTTATTATAATTGTTATGTATTTATTATAATTATTATGTGTTTATTATAATTATTATATGTTTGTTATATTTATTATGTATTTATTATAATTATTATGTGTTTATTACAATTATTATGCATTATAAAAAGGGTAACTTCCACAATCAAAATTTATTTTTCATTTCATTAAAAATAAACAAAGTACGTTTCGGAGGGCAACCAACCTTCTTCAGCTTTTTTTTATACTTTTATTTTTTTTTTATTATAATTATTATGTACTTATTATAATTACCATGCATTTATATTATTGTTTTGTATTTGCTATAACTACTATTTATTTATTATAATTATTATCTATTTATTATAATTGTTATGTATTTATATAATTGTTATGTATTTGTTATAATTATTATGTATTTGTTATAATTACTATTTATTTATAATAACTATTATGTATTCATATAAGTGTTATGTATTTTTTATAATTACTATTTAATATTATTACTATGTATTTATTATAATTATTATATATTTTTATCATTATTATATATTTATTATAATTGTTATGTATTTGTTATATTTGCTACGATTTTTCTTATTTGTATTTGTTATAATTGTTATATATGTGCTATGATTATTATGAATCTATTATAACTATTATATATTTGTTATAATTATGTATTTTTATCATTATTAAGTGTTTATTATAAATGTTATGTATTTGTTATAATTATTATGTATTTTTATCATTATTACTTTTTTATTATAATTATTATGTATTTGTTATAATTACTATTTATTTATTATAATTAAGTTGATTAACGTAATTGATGTTACTTTGATTAAATTACTAAAATATTTTATGAACATCGTTTGATAAACGATTAAACTTAATGCAAAGCTGTTTTACATCAAATTAAACTGATATTATGTAAATTGTAACAACAATAATTCGCAAATTGATAATAGTTTATGGAATAGCAATAATTCGTATCATAATAACAATAATTTATGGAGTAATAATAACTATTCTAATAACAATAATACTCTTTTGGGATTAATACTAATTTGTTTTATAATAATAGCTTTCAAAACAATAATAATGATTTGTGAAACGATAATAATTAGATGGTAATACCAATAATTCGTATATTAATAACAATTTGTGGAATTATACTAAATAATTTGTGGATTAACAAATAATTGCATAACTTGATTGAAATATAATTTTTGGTTATAATAATGTTTACTTAATTGAATTTTACATTGTTTATTTTAATTAATTAATTATTCATTTTTTCCATTTCACACAATATCAAAATTATTGTATAACCTATACTTAGTACTCAGAACAATAAGATTATTTTGTTATGTATTACGAGGCTGTATATACTGTATATCTATTTGAAAGAAATTAACATACACAGAGGTGATACTGTATATATTTTTGAAATAAATAACTATACACATAACTAATACTATATATATTTTTGAAGGAAATAAACTTACATAGAGATAATACTGTATATCTATTTAAAAGAAATTAACATACACAGAGGTGATACTGTATATATTTTTGAAAGAAATACCTATTCACAGAACTATTAACATGAACACATTAAATTAGAATAAATTTACCAACTTTAAATATATAAAATGTTCTTATAATATTATTTTAATTTATCTATAAATTGATTATATGACCTAGTAAAATAAACACATTAAATAAAAATAAATGTACACACTTTAAATACATACAATGTTTTCAAAACATTTTTTAAATTTATGTATAAGTTAATTATATGACCTACTAAAATAAACACATTAAATAAAAGTCAATGTACACACTTTAAATACATACAATGTTTTTATAATATTATTTCAAGTTATGTATCAGTTAATTTATATGACCTGCTAAAATAAACACATTAAATTAAAATAAATTTACCAACTTTAGATATATAAAATGTTCTTATAATTTTATTTTAATTCATGTATGAATTAATTATATGATCTACTAAAATAAACACATTAAATTAAAATAAGTTTACCAACTTTAACTATATAAAATGTTCTTACAGTTTTATTTTAACTTATGTATAAGTTTATTATATGACCTAGTAAAAACACATTTAATTAAAATAAATGTACAAGCCTTGAATATATAAAATGTTAATATAATACTATTTTAATTTATGTTTATGCTAATTATATGACCTAATAAAATAAACAAATTAAATTAAAAGTTCGTTTAATAGGCGAACTTAATGATTTTTAGTCTGGTAATTCAATTTCAGTGATTAAATTAAACATAATAGATGAGAAAAACGTTATCTTTTGTAATGTAAAATATTTAAAAAACACGAAGAGTCAATGTTTGAAAGCTTCAAGCTTTTGCAGATCGTTTCGTTTGGTTGTTTATGCTGGGATTAAAGTTTTTGATTATGAGTGCCTCATTTACTAGAAAGTTTCTTATTCTAAGTATAGTGAACATTTTAATCGTTTCTATTGGTTATGGTGTTGCTTGTCTTATGATTGGATTTGAAATGTTTGTGAAACTTGATCTGTAAATATTATGTAAAGGATTTTCTTCAGGTGCCAGCAATTGTATAACATAATGTTAATTTGATTTAAATCAAGATTAGTTGATTTTAATCAAGAAAAAGTGCGGTCGAGAACAAGCCTATAAACACTTTTTTTTTTACAAAGTTTGAACTATAGATACTTTCTGTTTGTAATAATATCAGAACTAAACTAATTAAAGGTACTATCATCCCGTAAATTACGGTTCTTAACAAGTAATAGTTCGTGCAAATGTACAGTTTAAAAAAAATTGTGTATCATAAATCAAAAAACAAAACAGGTGAACATGACAAATTTTATATACAAAGCTGATTAAAAAATTTAAAAAAAAGTATATTTGCATATTTTTGAATTGATGATAAATAATGTTTCTTCTGTCGTTAATAGTTATAAATAATTAGAGAAGTCCGTAATTATGTTATAGCTAATTTCTTAGTGAATGTATGTTTACATGACAGTACTCAAACAAATGTTTCTCAAACTTGAATTTTCAAAACTATGTCTTGTATACTATCGCTCAAAAAATAGGAGTTCCGTTCGATAAAAATGTTATGAAAATATAACTTTAATTTATTTAAGAAGTTTTATAAATAAAACAGAAATATATATTTTTTTTAATTTTTATGTTATACGATTATCAACAAATTCTTTTGAAACTTTATTTTTTCCTAATTATTTAATTTTTGGCCTTTGCAGAATTGTTCATTTTTTTCATAATTATTTTAATTTTTTACATTATCATAATTTTTTATATTTTTCATATTTTATAATTAAGTTGGTTAATAAATTAATTGTTTATTTATAATAATTATAATTTTTTTTATTTGATTGTTGTAAAGAAAACAAAATGTTGTGTTTTTTCACTTCATTGAAACAAAGTTAATTATAACAAAATATGTAATTCTTAAAAAACAAATTTAATAATTGATTGCTAAGTATATAATATTATAAAGGAAAAATACGTTTTGAAGTAGACACCCTAAAAATTCGTTTTCTTTGTTTGTGAAAGATAATTTAAGTTAGGTATAACAACTATAACTTGCATATAAATAATTACATTCAATTTAAGCTACATTAAAAAAGTATAATTTTTTTATGTTCATGTTGTAAGTTTTAATGTAGTAAAACAAATTGGGGTTAAGGTGTGCTTAACACCTTAAGTAAATGTTATTCATCAGCGGCTTAAAATAATGTCTTGCTTCTCAGTTTTTTAAATTTTTAAAGCTCCAAAATTTTAATGACTTTCCATTTTATGATTTTGCAAGTATTAATGTGAAAGAAATTGTCAAACCAGCTCTCAGCCGTCCAGGGCTCGCTCTTCTAACCAAACTACTGTACCCATCCAAAATAACTGAAGGCTCAAGTATGCTATCATATACAGTACTTCATTTAGTCTATGAAAGTGTACTTGAACCTTATATTTTCGTGAATGGTACAGCTGGATTTGCCTCCATTGTTAATATGGTTTGAAGACCTAGTCCTAGACGGCTGAGGACAGTAGTTGGAAATTTCCTTCACTTTATTACTTACAAAATCATAGACTAATGTTCACCAGACAGTGATTTGTAATTGTTACTCTTTTCATTGTTTATATTTTCAATTATACAAACAATAGTTTTTGTAATGTAATAATTATTTTCTTTCAACACATTTTATTATAAGGTAAAAACTTTTTTTTATTTAATACAGCGTACATATGTTTTATTTATAAAAAATTACGATATAAGGTTTTTCCAGAAAGTTATTCACTCATGTATAAACCAGATCCAACTTTACTCAAACGAACGCTTACTATCTGTAAGAGAATAAACACATTCTACATTAAAAATAGTAGTTTACTTTAACATGAATGTTAATTTACAATTTTGTTCATCTAAAGATGAAAGAAATTTATAGCTGTGTTCACCCGGTTAAAGCTGGTTCTCCATAATGAATTAACAATAACATTGTCTATAACTATAGTTCATTTATCTTTTTGGATTATCGTTTATAAAACAGCCGCATAAAACGACAAATTTTGTTGATACGGAGTCAAACGACTATATATTTCATATAGAGCAGTTTCGAGTAATGTGATCCACGTTCTGTTTGTAGGGACCAATATATTTGCATTAATTTAGCGTAGTATATTTATCATTCATATTAAGGTAACAGTTAGACTATACAGTCGATTAATTGACCACATCGGGAGCTACGATTTTGATTTCCAAAACAATTTTTTTTAAATGAGTTGGTACATTCATGAAAGTCTGTCCTAACATCAGAAATAACACACGTATTCTGTGGAGTCTAAGTTATAGAAACTTTTTAGCCTCTTAGGCAATTTACCACAGGTTTTCCTAAAGGTGCATACTTCGTATTCATGTAACAGTCCAAAATTGTAGGACGCGAAGTGGTGAAACTAAGCTGATTCGACTGTATTGTAATATTATGTACCATTGGATTGTTCATGGGGTATTAGAAAGTAAAATCTGAATTTACTACAAATTAATGCCCGCAAAGTTTAAGAAAACAAACATGAAAAATTATCTTAAACATATGCTAGTAAGGTTAGTGAATAACTGTTATATGTATCGAAATACATTCAAGTTGTTTACTACATTATATTTAGTAGCTTACTATAGAATGATTAAGTTGTTTTTATGTTATATTTAAATTGCTTTCTATGTTATAATTAAGGTGTTTTCTATGTTATGTTTTATTCAATTTCAAAACAACCGCAGATATTAAACTTTCATGTTATTACTCTACGTACTGTTAACATCACATTTCATTTACTATTTATATTCTTTATTGCTGAACCTTATTAGCATTATGTTTCTGTTTTTAAACTCCATTTTTGACACATTCAGTAAAAAAAGATTGAAAACTGACTTAGGTCCTATGTGTTCATTTTTTAACATCGTGTGGATCAACAATAGCACAAATGAGGTAACCCACATTAATAAAAACGCTTACTTCACTTGTGCTATTGTCGATCCATTTGTACTTTACTTTACCAAGCAAACATTACGTACTGAATAATATTCAATTATTGTACGAAATAATGTAACATCGTATTAAGTTTGTATATAACTTGATTATAAATGTTTTATGGATAATCATACTTTATTGTATATCAGTTTCATTTGAAAATAATTCTTTTTAACATCTAGTAATTTTGATAAATTTTATATTCATTGTACGATTCTTAATTTGTAATTTATGTAATCATTATTTATTTTCCAGAAATAAAAACTTTAGAATTGCTGTTTATCACTAATATCTCTCTATTTTTATTATTTCATGTCTTCTTTTTTTCTACTCTTGCCTTACTTTTGATCTAATGGTTTTAAAGTAAATGACATATCTCAATAACTTTCAAACTTTGCGACTCTTATTTTTTCTCACTGCTGTTAGTTGACTTACTTATACTATGTTATGTTTATTAAAATTCTAAAATCATTGTTTGGCTAAACATTTATTCATAACTGTGGTTTTAATGAGTCGACTTGGTTTACTGTAAGACTAGTAATATTTTTGGTGAATAGTAAAATAGAAAGTTTGAATCCGTGTCTATTTATTAAACCATATTTAGTTTAGGTTTAAGACTTACTTTTTGCCGCATCAACCTTTATATAATATAGTTTATAAACTAAGTATTATATACCTGAAGTAATGCTACATTATCTTAAACATTTAAATTGATTCAAAAATGATATCGTAGAAGCTCGGTATTTTGTCCGTAGACTATAAATATAATTTTCAGATTTATTATTTAAATCTAAACATCTACACGAGAATAATCCTTCAAATATATTATGTTGAGAGCTCCCTTTTACTGAATAAATACTGAATCAAATATTACCTCAGTAAAAGGCAATTTTAAATTTTTGCTTTCCTGTTTCTAACTCAAGGTTTTTTAACTCTGGTAAAATGTCAGTTTAAAATCGATCTTTTTTCAAAACTCTTAAATGATCAAACTTTTTCTAAATCTTTTTATATTTATAGAAATATGTATATTTGAATAAACTGTAATTTAACAAATAAAACCACTATTATTTTATTGTACTTATGCAAATTAAAGTGTGTACAACTATGAGTGTTTATTGAATGGTAACTTATAAACTATAAACTATTACTATTCCTATTTTTTTAGATAAACTATAATCAATCTACACGTATTATTACATGTTTCCTCAATTGTTATGATAATTCTAGATATGGCTTATCGCAAACATGACAGTAATATGCTTATTCCAAAATTTAATTCAGAACACTTGAACTTAAAAAAGTAAGAAGGATAATAAAGAAAGTTGAATTTTACTTTTATTTGTTACATATCAAGGCTGCTATACAAAGAAGCTCTACAAACCACTTTAAGGAAACAATTTCTTCCTTTTCAAATACTTAATTTATAAAATAATTATACGGAAATATTTTGTCCCCAATGTACAAACTTAGTATGGAAAAAGATTCATAAATTTGTTGAACTAATTATAACTTCATGATAAATGGCACATGTATGTAAACCTAATATAT
>JARUHE010351513.1:0-10059 GCA_031471125.1 Archaeomysis grebnitzkii
TGTGTGTAAGGAAAATGGCTTCACATGTTCCAACAAAAAGCTATATAATTAAGTAACGAAAGCTAAATTAACTAAATATAGGTCATATTCAATTATCGAATGAACTTATGTACCATATATAACTATAAATAATTTGTTTAGACTTGAAATACATAACAACTATACATAAACAAACAATCCGTTTGTTTAGACTTGAAATAAATAACAACTATACATAAATAAACAAATCATTTGTTTTGATTTGAAAGAAAAAACAACTGTACATAAATATACATATAATTTCTTTAGAATTGAAATAAATAACAACTATACTTAAACAAACAATCAGTTTGCTTAGACTTGAAATAAAAAACAACTATACATAAATAAACAATTCGTTTATTTAGACTTGAAATAAATAACAATTATACATAAATAAACAAATAATTTATTTAGACTTGAAATAAATAACAACTATACATAAATAAACAAATAATTTATTTAAACTTGAATTAAATAACAACTATACATAAATAAAAAAATTATTTAGACTTGAAATAAATAACAACTATACATCAATAAACACACAGTTTGTTTAGACTTGAAAAAAATAACAACTATACATACATAAACACATAATTTATTTAGACTTGAACTAAATAATAACTATACATATATAAACAAATAGTTTGGTTAGACTTGAAATAAAAAACAACTACACATAAATAAACAAATAGTTTGGTTAGACTTGAAATAAATAACAACTATATATAAATAAACAAATAATTTGTTTAGACTTGAAATAAATAATAATTATAGATAAATAAACAACTAATTTTTTTAGACTTGAAATGAAAAACAACTATAAATAAATAAACAAATAATTTATTTAGACTTAAATTAAATAACAACTATACATAAATAAATAAATGGTTTCTTTAGACTTGTAATAAATAACAACTATACATCAATAAACAAACAGTTTGTTTTGACTTGAAATGAACAATAACTATACATAAATAAACAAATAACTTGTTTAGACGAAATAAATAACAACTATACATAAATAAACAATTAACTTGTTTAGACTTGAAACAAATAATAAATATTAATAAATACAAATAGTTTATTTAGACTTGAAATAAATAACAATTATACATAAACAAACAAATCATTTGTTTAGATTTTAAAGAAATAACAACTATACATAAATAAACAAATAATTTGTTTAAACTTTAAAAAATAACAACTATACATGAATAAACAAATCATGTATTTAGACTTGAAAAAAATAACAACTATACATAAATAAATAATTTCTTTAGACTTGAAATAAATAACAACTATACATCAATAAACAAACATTTTGTTTAGACTTGAAGTAAAGACCAACTATAACAATATAAACAAATAACTTGTTTAGATTTAAAATAAATAATAACTATACATAAATAAATAAATAATTTGTTTAGACTTGAAATAAATAACAACTATACATAAACAAACAATCAGTGTGTTTAGACTTGAAATAAAAAAACAACTATACATAAATAAACATTTTATTTATTTAGATTTGAAATAAATAACAACTATACATAAATAAACAAATAATTTGTTTAGACTTGAGTAAATAACAACTATACATAAATAAACAAATAATTTATTTAAACTTGAAATAAAAAACAACTATACATACACAAACAAATAATTTATTTAGACTTGAAATAAATAACAACTATACATAAACAAACAAATCATTTGTTTAGACTTGAAATAAAAAACAACTATACATAAATTAATAAATAATTTATTTAGACTTGAAATAAATAACAACTATACTTAAATAAACAAATAGTTTCTTAAACTTGAAATAAAAAACAACTATACCTAAATAAACAAATAATTTATTTTGACTTGAAATAAATAACAACTATACATAAATAAACAAATAATTTATTTAGACTTGAAATACATAACAACTATACATAAATAAATAAATAATTTCTTTAGACTTGACATAAATAACAACTACTCCGAGTATACATCAATAAACAAATAGTTTTTTTAGACTTGAAATAAATAACAACTATACATAAATAAACAAATAATTTATTTAGACTTGAAAAAAAAATAAAAAAAGTAAATGAAGAAACAAATAACAAAGATAATCAACTTTGACAACTTCAATTTTTATTATGAATGTTAATTAATAATTAAGTCCTAAATTCATACAAGACTAAGCCATAAAGCAAAATTAATTAACATTCACAACTTATTAATTACTTATTATATAGTTTCCATGTTTACATGTTTGCTATTTTCAAAATTTCAAAAGTTTGAATAAATCATCAGGACTGCCTTTCTCAAAAAGTTAATTCCACACATATGATCAATGAAGTTCGAGAGGCAAATGCTGATTGGTTGATGGTATTAGAGTTTGATAGGCGAACTTTCATTGGCTGAAGATAATGGAGTTTGTGATGCGAACAATGACTGGCTGAGTATAGTAGAATTTGAGAGGCAAACCCAGATAAGTCAATGAAAGTGGATTTTGATGGGCGAACGCTTTTTGCCTGATGCAACTGAGCTTTTAGAGGTGACCGGATATTGGGTGAAGGTACTGGAGTTTTAAAGGCGAAGGCTGATTGACTGAGAATAGTGGAGTTTTAGAGACAAGCACTGATTGACTGAGGTTACTGGAATTTGAAAGGCGAACACTGATTGACTGATAACAGTGGAATTTGAGAGACGAATGTTGATTGTCTGAGGATAGTGGAGTCTTAGAAGCGAACTCTGATTGGCTCAGATTAAAGGTGAAAATTTGATCTCATCTAGGCATGAAAAATTTGCATATTGATTCATATCATAAATAAATGGTGCGTGTATGTCTTCTGCAGAGTTTAAATTCGAAATAAATTTTTGTCTAAAGTTTTTTTTTACTTGAATTATTTTTTGAATTAAAAACATTTTAATGAGATGTCAGTTATTCAATGTCACTAGAATTTAAAATTCTAAACAGTAATTTATTAATTTGTTCGTTTGTTTGTTTGTTTTTTTACTTCATGCATATTTTTCTTCTTTGTTTATCAAATACTGTATCTTTTTATTGTAATTTTTGTTTATAATTTCTATTCTATTCTATAATGTACGAATGTATGATAATAATGTATTATATTAATGTATGGTATTAATGTAATATATTTATGTATGGTATTAAAGTATTATATTAATGAATTGTATTAATGTATTATATCAATGTATTATATTAATGTATTGTATTAAAGTATTGTATTGATGTATTATATGAATGTATTGTATTAATATATTAAATTAAGGTATTATATTTAATGTATTGTATTAATATATTAAATTAAGGTATTGTATTTAATGTATTATATTAATGTATTGTATTAATATATGATATTAAGGTATTGTATTAATATATTATTTTAATGTATTATATTAAGGTGTTGTATTTAACCTAGTTTTTTCTATAATTGATTACAAAGAGTTGCAAATAATAATAATAATAATAACAATATGTATCACCCGAAATAATACTAGTAATAGCAATAAGTATACCCGAAGTAATACTAATAATAACAATATGTATCACCCGAAATAATACTTATAATAATAATATGTATCACCCGAAATAATACAAACAATAACAATATGTATCACCCGAAATAATACTAATAATAAAAATATTTATCACCCGAAAAAATACTAATAATAACAATATGTATCAACCCGAAATAATACTAATAGTAACAATATGTATCACCCGAAATAATAGTTATAATAATAATATGTATCACCCAAAATAATACTAATGATAATAAGATGCATCACCCAAAATAATACTAATAATAATAATAATAAGTCGTATAACCAAAATAAAACTACTAATAATAATAAAATGTATCACCCGAAATAATACTTATAATAATAATATGTATCACCCAAAATAATACTAATAATAATAATATGTATCAACCGAAATAATACTAATAATAATAATAATTCGTATCACCCAAAATAATACTACTAATAATAATATGTATCACCAGAAATAATACTTAAAATCATAATTTGTATCACCCGAATATAATAATAATAATAATAATAAGTATTACCCAAAATAATACTAATAATAACAATATGTATTACCCGAAATAATACTAATAATAACAATATGTATCACCCGAAATAATACTTTTAATAATAATATGAATCATCCGAAAGGGTACTAATAATGATAATATGTATTACCCAAAATAATACTAATAATAATAATATGTATCACCCGAAATAATACTAATAATATTAATATGTATTACCCGTATTAGGTTTTGAGAGAAAGAAAATGTTTCTAACACAATTTGTTTATATAAAGAAATGCGAAAAAATTGCAAAAAAAAGAAAGTACTCGTATGTTAATTTATCTAAAACATAAAAAACATATACAAAACTACCCTGGTGATTTTTTGATTAAAATTTCTCTTAAATCATTTTAAAAGATTTTTTTTGTTGGCAAGTGTTAGTTTTTCGTTTTTGCATACAGTATCCACAATCTGGCAAATCATGTTTTGCTGAAAAAGAAATCAATTTTTAATTACATAAGCAATTATCAATTACAAAAATAATAAAACTTTATATTTTTGTTTTGAGTTTTCTCTTTTTTTAAATTAGTGCTTTTAAGTACGTGTTTCAATATACTATCATCGAATTGTTGATGTTGAAATGTATTATGTTTGTCATTAGTGTAAGTTAATTCTAACTCAAGCTTACATTCAATGTTGAACATTAAATCAAACTAAATTTTGAGTATGAAAGCAGAATAAATATTGTGCATGAAGGCAAACTAGGTTTTATCCATGAAAGCAAACTAAATTTTCTGCAAGAAAGCCAACTAAATTTTGAGTATGAAAGCAAAATAAATATTGTGCATGAAGGCAAACTAAATTTTATCCATGAAAGCAAACTAAATTTTATGCATGAAGGCAAACTAAGTTTTCAGCAAGAAAGCAAACCAAATTTTCTGCAAGAAAGCCAACTAAATTTTGAGTATGAAGCAAAATAAATATTGTGCATGAAAACAAACTAAGTTTTATCCATGAAAGCAAACTAAATTTTATGCATGAAAGAAAACTAAGTTTTCAGCAAGAAAGCAAACTAAATTTTGTGCAAGAAAGCAATCTAAATTTTGAGAATGAAATCAAACTAAATGTTGAGCTTGAAGGCAAACTAAGTATTGATTATGAAAACAAACTAAATTTTGAGCATGAAACCAAATTAATTTTTTTAATTTTGAGTATCAAAACAAACTAAATTTTGTGCATGGTAGCAAACCAAATTTTGAGCATGAAGGAAAACTAAATTTTCAACTTGTAAGCAAACAAAATGTTTAGCATGAAAGCAAACTTGATTTTGAGCACAAAAGCAAACTAAGTTTTGATCATGAAATCAAAGCAAACTAAATTCTGAGCTTGAAACAAACTAAATTTTGAGCATTGAAGCAAACTAAACTAAGTGGATCAAAATCTACTTTGTAATGAACGGTATTGGTGCGTATTTTTTAGAGTGTGTTGATAACTAAACAAAAAGGTGTATGAAGGAACCAATAGTGAGTCTACTGTGTGGAAATAACCAATAGTTGGATTAAACCTTGATGATCTTATAAGTTCAGCCTACAAACAAAGGGAAGTATTATTCTGGTGGCAACATAGGCTGCTACATAAATCATTGAGGTTTGTTATAAATAACCAATAAGACAACATGAATCCTTAGCAAAAATTTGCATAATAATGCACCGTATATTAAGCATCCCTACCTTAAATTCATATTTACAAATAAAAAGCACATGCAAACAAATATGTATTTGTTTTAATTTTTAAAGAATTCAAAAATTTGTCTCAACACAACAAAGAAGTGAAAAATGTATTGTTAATGTATGTACTGAAATTTTTATTATTTGTCCATACATTTAAATTTTTAATTCGTTTGTTTTCCTTTTGCATAATTTTCCGATTTGTATTTCAACATTGTTTCCTTCTGTTAATCTAATATTGGTATTAAACTCAGTTTCATTTTAAAAGTTTCAGAAAACAAGTCTCCGCAAATTACATTTCATTGCTGATACAAAACATCTTTGTGAAATGAATGTATATGTCTCTTGCATTATTATCTCTTTCAGTAATAATAAAGTTTGTTTTAATTTTGTGTGTGTTTGGGGGGGAAGGGTAGTATTATGGTATTGTATGTGAACATGGTTGATTGTGTATGTGTGTGTGTATGTGTGTGTTTGTGTGTGTGTGTGTGAGGGGGGATATGTGTATTTTTGTATGTGTCCATGTGTTCTTGTTAACATGTGTGTTTGTTTGCATTCAAGGTTATAATGAACAAATAACTATAAAAGTTTTATAGCTTTTAGTGAGAGCCTTCATCGAGGGAAAACTGTCTTTTTAATATTTAGTTGTTTACACAAGAACTTTGAAAGAAATTCAATTTTTAAAAAAATTTTAAATAAATACTTTACCTATGAATATTAATGATGTTTGTGCAAAAACGATTAACTTCATTATGGTAAATAAAAGATTAAAACTCATTATAATGAACATTTTTTTATAATACGTTTTGAGTATATATTTTACTTTTAGTTTTATTTAGTTTTGTAGCAGGTAATAATTATTATGATATTCAAACGTTCGGAGAAAAACTAGTTCTTTATATGTAAATATGCTAATCATAATGTACTAAATTTAATTTTTGTTAGATTACTGTAGGTTCAACATGTTTTTGTATCATAATCATAATTATCATTATAATTCAGACAAAACTAATAATAATATGTATATGAAGGTTATTCTGTACATAAGAGAAACACTTAAGACGCATAACCAAACATAATAAAAAAATACTTCGAAGAAACCATTATAGAAAAACATCAAAAAGTAAAACACATTACATTATAAAATAAACATCACAAAACATAACAAAAGATAAATATAATATACTAAAAACAACAAATAAAATCCAAAATATATTTGTTTATTTCAAATAAATCAAAACTAAATTAAATTATAGAGTTGTTGAAACCTTAAACAATATTCAATTAATATACCGATATCACAGAAATCTGCAATATTGATTTGAATTATGAAATTTATATTGTTATTCCATCGGACGATGGTATTGCAGTATTATGTTTGAACTAGATTGTATATTTGTTTGCATAGCCTATGACTCTTTATAAAAAACTGGAAAGTCTACATTTTCAACTGTGCTTGACAATTGTTTTATAAATGTTAATATTTGTGATATGAAACAAAACAAGTGATTGTACAAACAGGGCCTACCTATAATTCGCCTTCTAAAATATTTTTAAATAAAAAAACTCAAGTTTAAAAATGTGTGTGGCTTAACATAATAAACATAGCTCTATGTAAGCTTACAGTTTAAAATAGGAAATTCATGTCTAAGAAATGTTTGGGTCTGAACAATACCAAGACATGTGTATATACAGTACCTATATATTTCAATACACGTATATATATTTATATATATATATATGTATGTATACATAAATAGAAGGGACGTTTCACTACAGCTCAGCAAAACATAAAGCTAATTGCATATAAAATATAACATTGTACATTGAACACAATAGCATTGAAATAAAGTTACATATAAAATGTAATTCGTGTATAAACATAAAACATAAATATCCACATTTGCATGTTACAATTATAATACTAATTAAATATTACGATCATGTTTTAAAACTTTTTTATGTTTAGTTCACATGTAACTATTTTATCATATTGAATAAAGTTTGTTATATAAATTATTATAATTATTCATATTTTAATTAAATTTATTAATTTTTTGTAAATATATGAAACTTTTTATATAGATACAATTTCCCGAACGTTTATTTGAGATAATTAACCTTTTTGAAACCAATCTTTCAATCTTTTTTGAAGTTTTATGAAACAAAAATTACATTTATTTTAGTTCAATGATACATTTTCTTAGAATTTAGATGGTAATTGATTTAATAAAATCTATTCATATAATTCTCAAACTTGTTTTTACTGTAAGCGTATTTTATTTTATAAAATATCTATCATATTACGAATGCCAATAATAACACAATGTTATTCAACGTAGGTATACAGTAGGTTAGCTTAACAATGAACATACTTTATATGGATAAATTTAAATATACTTGTGTCGTTGTAAACATTTATGATTACAGTATATATTTTATGTATACATTTAGTATTTCAGTTTACCAATTTTGTTGTATACATGCCTTATTACAGTAAACCTGCTGGGTATAGGGTAGTGGCCCCCTGCCGACGCATTTTTGCTGTATATTTTGTGTTTTACGTCTGTCGTTGCTATGGTTTTTGTTTAAACGTTACTTGTTATAGCTGTATACATAGTGAACTATCTATATTATTGAATAAAACCAGCTCGTATTTCTATCCTTTTACGTTTTTTTAAGAATTTATTTTCAAAAACCCTAACGAGACGTGGGTGGACCATTGATCTGAATATTATTGGATGGACAGTATCGGACTTTTTGTGAAGAATTTTCTTCTTGCAGGCAGTTTTCAATTTACTTACTCTCAATTTTGCATTTTTGATAAAAAATTGTATTTTTCCAGAAACATTGAAACATACATTTAAAAAACCCTTGAAAGTCATGGTTAACCGAGATTTTTTTGAAGGTTTAAGAAAAGTTTATTTAAGAAAAATGAAAGAAAAAGAGATTCTAAGCTAGAATGCCTGAAATATTTTTTTGACAAAAATTCATACTTTTTTAAATAATAGACATCTTAGGAGTTCTTAGACTTAGCCAATTTATCATCAAATTTATGATTAACCAAAGTTATATTGGTTGGTTGATGATTTGAGCCAGGCAAAATGATAATAATTACTTCAAGTAAATTAAATTGTATTTTCATACTCCATTGTATAATTCAAGCGTAGATATATTACACCAATAAAGCAGAATATCCTCCAATAAAACACGATTTTCTTTACCCTTTCACGAGAATCCGTCGTATTTTAAGCTGAAGAAACAAATGTTAATTATGTATAATTTTTTTTTGTGTAATTTAAATAAGAAATAAATGTAATTGTATGGATAAATTTGCATCTTATTGTTGTGAGAAACAATACTGTCGTAAATTCCCGAGATCTCTCTTATTTATGGAGCCAATAACACTCCTTTCTATGCCTATTTGAGCAAGGAAATTACAGTGGAACTATTAAAGTAGTTTATTAGTCGAGTTTCTTGTCCCTGCCAAACAAGAACAGAAAAATTATTTATTTGTTTCATTGTAAAAATAAATTTAATAACAAACTTGAGAATTATAAAAACGTTTGTATTTATTTTATGATTTATAAAACGCTTTTGAGTTAATTCGAGCGAAGTAAAACTCGACAAACAAAAAATAAAGGAAAACGTTTCAACTTTTCATCTTGCATTAATAACGTTAAAAGTTCCTTTATTTTGTTTTATTTTGTAATAAAAACTTACTTGAAAGAATTTATTAAAGTTGCTGTTTGAACTGTTGGTTCGTTTATATGAATGTTGCAAAGTATTTAGAGAATAAAACAATGTGTTCTTACGTGTATGTTTTTTGCTTAATATCATTTATTCATATTTTTTGACAAACAAGTTAGTTCAGCAGTGTATTTTGAAGAACTACAGTGTACTGCGATCAATTGCAACATACAAACTGTTTTAACTTGTTAAAAAACACTTTTTAAGATATATCTGTAATTTAAAGTTAAAATTTATTTGAAATATATTTATAAAACAAATGTTAATCATACAAAACATTTTTGATAAAAATAAAATAAATACTTCGGAAAATATTTTTGACGTGTTTAACTAAGGCTATAAAAGAAATAAATCGAGTTCAGTGAGTTTTATTGTTAATTGCAATGTACTATTACATATTCAAATGCTCTCTCACTCATTACATGCATATGTGAAAACACATATGCAAATGCATATATACATACATTTACATAAATATATGCATTATCTTATAGATA
>JARUHE010351524.1:0-10059 GCA_031471125.1 Archaeomysis grebnitzkii
TGTAGATAAATTTCATTTATTCTTCTTAAAGAGAACAATTTATCTCGAACGAATGCACAGGCAGGGATAATGGCTAGGCCTGCGGGTCTGGATAATTGCCCTTACACAGTTGACATGTCCGCAATATGCAGTAATCTCAGTTAATTGTCTTCAGGTACTGTCATTTAGTCTGAGCTGATAAATCAGTTTATCGAAATTTGTTTTTCTATAAACTTTATTTCGTCTTTTTCGTAAATAAATATACAATTATTCGTATAAATGAGCAATTCTCTATAATAAATGTGTTATAAATTATAAAAAATGATGGTAGAATGTAATGTATAAGTTTATATATTATTATATATATATTAAATTAATCATAGATTATAATAAATAAATAATAATCTACAACAAATAAACAATGATTAATAATAAATAAATTACATTTTTTTTAAATAAATCATAATGAATAACAAAAAATAAATATCTATAATGAATAAGTTATAATTCATAATAAAATATGTGGAAAAATAACTAAATTATTTTTGAAAAAATTTAGTTTATTAGAATTTATTAATGCTGCTAAAGTCGTATCTTGGAAGTTGTCAACCAAAAAAAAAACATAAAATGGAAACCTTTAAAAAAACATAAAAAATATAATTTATTTTAATTTGACGAATAGTTACATAAATAAAAAACTTTATGATTTTAAATAAATAAAAAAACTTATATTATGAAATAAATAAATAAATACAAATTTTGTTTATGATTTTAAATAAATAAAACAACTTAAATTATGAGATAAATAAATACAAACTTTCTTTAAGATTTCTAATAAATAAAGAAAGTTAAATGATGAAATGAATAATGTAATATAATTTTGTTTATGGTTTTAAAAAAATAAAGTTAAAATATGAAATAAAAAACAAAATATTTGTTTATGATTTTAAATAAATAAAAAAAAACTTAAATTATGAAATGGTATAGAATTAAAAATGTTATGTCGAGTTTTAATTTATTTCTGTCAATAAATATTTGATAGACGTTTAATTTCGCGGAATTAGAAATTCAAATCCAATATGTTAACAAATAAATATTTTACTTTCGAGCCCAATTTAACATTTATGATTTTCATTTATTATATGAATTAAAAACCCCAGATTATAAAAATACACTTTAAAACTGAATTTAATTTTAATTTAATTAAATTTAACTTCAAATCTTAATGGAAATCAAAGTATAATGAGCAACAATTAAATTGATCTACATTAATTTACAAAAAAAATATGTAACACTAAAATAATAAAAATGAAGTAAACATTTTCAAATTTCCAAAAACCTTAACCAACAGCAACCCCCCTCTTCCACACACAAACAGAACCCCCCCCACACAAACAGAACAGCCCAGACCCCCCCTCACACAAACAGAACGAGCAAGCGCATTACAGTAGAAGAGCTCGTATCCGGACTGCTCGGGCATTGCTGATAAGCGGCAATTTAAAACAATGTCAACGTATAAATGTAAATACAAAATTTGTTTTATTTTTGAGTGTTATTGTAATAAACAATAAAATATTACATTAAATAAAGATAAATATAATATAAATATAAATATAAATACATATATATAAATATAATATAAATATAAATATAAATATAAATGTATAAATACAAATATAAATATAAAGATAAATAAAAAAATAAAGATAAATATAGCTTAATAGCCGTTTTAATTTATACTAAAGACAATTTATTAAGTTGTCCGGTAATAGTATACTTATTCTACATGTCATTGTTGCTACTTTTTCGCAAAAATATAATTATGGAAAGTGTTCCGGATAATTAGTATGCCGGATAATTGTCATTGCGGATAAATTGGATTCCGGATAAGTGGTCTTCTACTGTATATTAATATTAAAAATATAATAAAAAAACATTTGAGATGCTTTTTAATCCCAAAAATATATAAAAATAATTATAAAGTCATGAAAAATACTAAACTATAAACCGTAAAATTGATATTTTCGCCTAAAGCCTTATCATCGATAGTTTTCCAAGTTGTTCAGAGGAAAAATATTTATTATAATATTGATGTTGAGAACTCGTGTTTAGGAAAACCGTTCATCAACTTTAATACAAAAATATATTTTTTTGTAATAAAATGTTTAATTTTAACAAGACATAGTTTTAATAATAATAAAATAGTCAACTTAATTATAATAATGATGGTATCAATAATAGAAACATTATAGTAATGATAATGAGATTAATAAGAAAATAATAATAATAGTAACAAAAACAATAATAATACAATAATAATGGCAAGAACACCATTAATAAAATAACAATAACGATAAGAACTATAATACTAAAACAATAGTAATGTGTACGACAATGACAAACCAATTTTAAAGATTATAAAAACAAAACAAAATAACAACAATGATAACCACACTACTAAAAAAGCGACAATGATTATAATAATAACAAATGATAATAATAAAATAATATTAATAAAATACAATAAATGATAATAATAAAACATAAGTGCTCCTGATATGAGCTTCAATTTCAGGCATATGTGCGGCGGCTTACATACAAAAAAAAATATAAATTAAAAAAAAATATTCAGTAGTGACCTGGATTTTCCAGGAATCGATATGGGATGAATGGAAGTATGCTCAAAATGGAGGGACTCAATTGAATAATAATAATAATAATAATAATAATAAAATAATAAAAATAATAATAATAAAAATAATAATAATAATAATAAAATAATAAAAATAATAAAAATAAAATAATAATAATAATAATAACAACAATATTATAATAATAATAATAACAATACTAATAATAACAATAATAAAAATAATAATAATAAGAAGAAAATAATAACAACAATTAAAATTTATATAAAAATTAAAGCTTTGTTGAAACAATTGATTATTCACATAAATTAAACTTCTTCATTCATTAAAAATAGTTTTAAAGTTTACTCGTTCAAACTAAAATATATAGAGCTACGCTACTACGTAGCACGCTCGGTAAAAACGAATGCAAAAATAATGGCACAGCTAATGAACTAAAAAATGTTTATAGGAAAGATTTATCTCAAAAAATATGAAATTTACTAATTCATACATATTTATATTTCAGAACTACCAAAAAAAAACAAATAAAAGTAAAATCCCAAAATAATGGATTCAAAAATCTCAAAACATCAATAAGAAGAAAACTGAAACGTTTTGTTGAACTGCACAAGTAATGGTCGTAATGATATGACTCAGAAATATTGATTTTCCATTACAATGAAAGCTTTTCCTCCATATTGCCGCTGAGTTCACAATTTATATTCCACAATGGACACAAAACATCGGCGATATTTTACACATTAATTGCATAACAATTCGTAAAATTTATATATAGATGTTAAATTTATGAGGCGGCAATCATTTTTGGTAGATGCTAAATTTAACGAGATACGCCTTTGTGATAATATAAGAAAGTGGTACCTAAACGTATGATGTCATTTTTTGGTAGTTTGAATTAGTTTTGCAATATAATAAACTGAAATACAAAATAACTTTTATAAAGTGAATATAATTTATTAAAACTTTGAAAACTAGAATGCATTATTTTTAGAATGACAGATGTTTTAGAGTCCTAGAAACGTCAGTATTTTTGGGAACAAATGATTCAAATTTTACTTAGCTTTAATCAATCATACACACCTGAGTTGATTGGTGAGGACAGCTCTATATAGTATGAAACGAAGCCACAACTAAGTAAACATGTGACAGCAAAAGTTTACATAAAATGATAAATTAAATAATCGAAACTTGGAGACTATTACTGAACATCTTACATCAATGATATAACATACTTATGATATATTAAGATTTTATAACATTTTATAATAGGCGAGGCAGTTAAAATGATAATCAATACATCTACACAATTGAACAATAATTAAACCCACTAGATTCACGTTAGGTGTCCGCTAAATTTTCTACAGATGTACACTTTGTTTCTCTAGATGTCCGTTTGAGTTTCTCTATGTTTTCTCTATATTTCAACCAGAATTCCTCTATATTTAAATAAACTTAGAGGTATGCGAGCACATCATGAGAATTGTTCCAGATTTATCTGAATCAGTCCAAAATATATTGAATCGATCACAGAATAAAGAGGAGGTCCATAAATATCCTGACAATTGTCTTCACATTTATATTTATATTTATCTGTTCCATATTTGCTCTATTTTTAGGCGCGGTTTTATTGATCACCTCGTAAGTTGTTTGTAAATAGATACAATTTTTTATTTATATTGCACATTAATCAATTTTATTTTTTATACAAATTCATGTTTGTTAATTGCGAGATGAAACATCGAACAATGTTAAACAAAAATGTATATAAATGTGCATCATAAGTTGTCTCTGTTAGCCTGTAATATAATTTGAAATGATGACGTGATAAATATAGTTAATTAATTTCATATAGATAAGAAACAGTTTAATGGGCAATGCGTATAATTAGTTAATAAATACTAACAGTAATTACACGTAAATGGTTTAATAGGCAATGCATATAGTTAGTTTATGAATACTAATATATAGTAATTAAACGTACATAGTTTAATGGGCAATGCATATGATTAGTAAATGAATACTAATGGTAATTAAACGTACATAGTTTACTGGACATTGCCTACAATTAGTAAATGAATACTAATAGTAATAAATTGTAAATAGTAAATAATATAAATAACAAATAAAAATAAAAGACATTCAAAAACAAGCAGTAGATAATCTCGCATGACTTAAACAAATACCATTGACAAAACCTTAACAAATATAAACTTTTTGAAAAAATTTACTCAAGGCTATATTAAGTATAGGTTAAATTATGTTTGAAAAAAGTTATTTTTGATTGTGTTGGTTAGACTGTTAAAGGTTCATAATAAACGAATTTTGCTTAACAAAATCTTCTGTAAATTTTGAAAAAAACAACTTTAAAATTGAAATGTATTTTTTTATTATTTTTTTATTAGTTATTGATTTTTTTTTAAATAACATTGGCTAGAGCCGATATACTGTTCGAGGATCATAACAAAATACTTTGTAGCTTTGAAACAAGGAAAATTAATGTATACAGACCACACCAACGACGATGTCGATGGAAAGACAACACCTAATACAAATTTTAGCCCAATAAATAGAATTTCATTTAAGGGTATTTTCATCTTATTATAATATGTAGGGTAAAAAGTGTTTTATTTTATTTTATAACACAAATTATATAATTTTAAAATAATAACAAATATTTTCATTAGAATAAATATAGTAAAACAATTTAAAAAATAGTTTCCAAAAAGAATGAAATCAAATAAAATTTAAATATATAATTGATCAAAAACAAGTAGTCTTACCTCCATCTGCCAAATTCTAAACAAACATATTTTAATTTTTTTTATTGATTAAAACGTAAATAATAATTTGAATTTTTATAAATTAAAAAGTTTCATCAAACTATATTTTGTGGATAATTTTTTTTAATCGACATGCTTTTGTTTCATAAGACCATTAAAAGACAAGGAAGACCAATGCCAATGGAGTTACTATTCACTTGGTTTACTTCACTGAAAATACTTGACTAGCTTACATGTCTAGGATAGTCAAAATTAACGTAACTAAACTGACTAACCTTTATTAACAGTGCACAAATTTTTGTTGATTTAATCAAAATTGTGTCATATTGTATCAATGTGATACGATTTTTATTGAATCACACGAAAGTAGATCGAATCAACAAAAAAGTGTGCACTGCTAACAAAGGTTAGTCAGTTTGATGATGTCAATTTTGACTATCTTAGACATAAAAGTTAGTCAAATGGTGCCTCCCAACCTTCCAATTATTATACTGCACGGAGCAAAGAGAATATTTTAAAGTCATTATATTGATTTCAACAAACAAAACAAATATTTTATGTGGATTATAAACAATTTTTTCACTCGAATGTTAATTAAAAATTACATTAAATATATGAATTGTCTCACATTTCAATTAATCATTTATATAAACTTCACTTTTAATTATAATTATTCTATTTATTATAATTATTCTCTTTATTACAATTATAATTATTCTCTTTATTACAATTATAATTATTCTTTTTATTACAATTGTTCTCTTTATTACAATCATTCTCTTTACTACAATTATAATGTTGTTGTTGTTGTTGTCGACCCCCCTCCGTCCTCGACATAGATGACGGAGCCCTCACGTCGGTTGGTCCAGCCCCCACCCCAGCAGGTCGGACCATCGGGCCAGCAGCCCCGCCGCTCCCACCGGGTCCGTCCAGAGGGCCTCCGGGGCCGTGTCCGTCCACACATGCGGGCATGCGAACAGGTGTGTGGTGTTGTGTGTATGTTGTTGGCACAATGGGAATTGGGTGATGGGTGTGAGTCAGGGGCTATTTTATGTAAGTATTCAAGTAGATGTGGGGATTTATTTGTCCGGAGTTGTGACAGTGTTCTGCGCATGTGTTGAGGTAGTTTCTTCGGTGTTGTTTGTCTGGAGCTGTTCTGTTTAATACCTTGTTAGGTTGTCTGTTGTTGGTGTGGTTTTTACAATTATTCTCTTTATTACAATTATTCGCTTTATTATAATTATTCTTTTTATTACAATTATTATAATAATTATAACTATTATAACAATTATAATTATTATTACAAGTATAACCCATTTTCTATAACATTTATATAGCGATGAACGCAATACAAATTGTCTTACGGAAATCAATTTATCAATTAAACATTTATAAGTAAAATAGTTCATTATTATTAACACTTTAACATCTCAGTGTTTTAGTTTCACAAAATAATCTTTCATTAATCAAATTAAAATTATTTTTTAAATAAAATATATAAATGTTAAAAATAATAGTTTTAATGACAAGTTATAAATTTATTTCTTATAATAGTGATTTTGTTTTTAATAATAAAAATAAAGTGTTAAAAATAAAAAAAGTGTTTTCTTGTTTTCAACCAAGCTATTTTCTTTGTTTTTTTTAAAAAAAAAATTGTTTTTAGTTTGAGTATAAACGAAGACATTAATGTTATTAATGTGATTATAAATTTTATTCAATGATTTCCTATCTACTTAAACGATTAACGGAAAGAACTGATAACAATTCTACACATTTTCACATTCTCGAGATAACAACATTTCCAGTTTAAATATTATTAGCTGTTCATATTTACATACAATTATATTTAAATATAATTATATTGATATATAATTATTATAATAACATATAATTATATTCAAATATAATTATATAAAAATATAATTATTATATTAACATATAATTATATTAACATATAATTATATAAACATATAATTAATATATTAACATATAATTATATTCAAATATAATTATATTAACATACAATTATTATACTAACATATAATTATTATATTAACATATAATTATTATTTTAACATATAATTATATTCAAATATAATTATATAAACATATAATTATATTCAAATATAATTATATTAACATACAATTATTATATTAAGATATAATTATTATACTAAAATATAGTTATTATATTAACATATTATATTTAAATAAAATTATATTTAGATATAATTATGTTTAAATATGATTATATTTAAATATACTCGTAATTATATTAACATATAATTATAATTTCATATAGCCATATTTACATATAATTGTATTTAAAAGTATTATACTTAAATACAGTTATATTTACATATTTACACATACTTAGGCTATATTTAAGTAAAATTACAATTATATATATTTAGATTTACATGTAATTATTTTCCACATAGTTATTTTTCCATATAATTATATTTACATATAATTATATTTACAGATAGTTATATTTACATATAATTATATTTACAGATAGTTATATTAACATATAATTATATTTACAGATAGTTAAATAACATATAAATATAATAAACATACAAGTATATTTTTATATAGCTATATTCACTTGAAATTATATTTACGCATAATTACATTTGTATAGGTCTTTTGCTCAAGTTTAGTCCAAATCTTAGAGAATAATTATCCTATGTGCATGTCCAGATTGATATTCCTAGCACTGCACATACATATATATATATATATATATATATATATATATATATATATATATTTAAAATAGACATATATAAAAAGATATCAAAATTTGATAATTTTTACAATATCTTTAAAGTTAATTTGATAAATTTCCAAATATTTCGCAAGTAAAAACAATACAATTTAAAAAATTCGTTTATTTAAAAGAAGTTTAATTAAAAGATCATTTATTATCAAAAAAATGTGTGGATAGATAACAAATATAATATAAAAATTTGCCAATAATATTGTACAATTATTGAAATAAAAAATTATATTGAAAATGTTTTGCATTGGATATGCGGCAAAAATTTTGAAGTGTTTTTGTAATCAATAAGTTTGTGTAGAAAGTGGACCTTTTTATGTAGATTATTCACACGGAGATTATAAATGACGGTAACATGATCATAGTTGGGCTGCCTTAATAATGACAATAATAATAACATTACATAAAAAATTGTGCATTTTTTCTCTTTATCAAGATTTAAAAATAAGTCAAGTACAAGCAAAATTAAGTTTTTTAAATAGTTTAACGCTTAAACATTGTACAAATAAAAACAAGAAAATCAACATTTTTTATGTAAGAACTTTTTATGTGAGAACTTGTAATGAAATATAAATATTTAATATTTGTTATCATGTTTATTTTATTTGGTTAAATCCATATACTTCAATATTTGCTGATACATAGTTTGAATTTATTTTAGGAGTTTCATTGTGAAGTTCAAATAATGAATAATGTTGCTGTGAAAGAATTGCGCCTTTTTTCGGTTGTGTGTTGCAAGTTTTTCAAATTACAGCTAGGGTACCTTGGCTATTGTTTTAACTTTGAAATCATCTAAACCGAAATAAAATAGTTCTCAATTGTTTTCATAGGTTGTAATAACATCTAATTAGATAAGTTTTATTAGACTATGTAAGTTTGATGAACTTTAGTTTAAATATAATAAAACCCTGTAATAAAATGAAATAAAAAAAAAATAATTAAAAGTTATGACTTTATAGTTCAGTCCTTTTCGTAACATTGAAGGAAAGTAGTTAAAATTTTACTTGTGTTCAATTTAAAGTTTCAATTATTATTTATAACTCTTTAGAATTTTTAACACATTTTTTTTTGTGTTTTTCTTCTTATAAAATTTAAAAAATGTACTTCATCAATATTTTTCACATTGTATTTAAACAAATGATATTTTTTAAAGTATAAGCGTGAATAATAAAAGTTATATACCAACGCCATTGATATACAATTCTCATTATTTCATTAACTCATAAGAGCACTAAAGTGAAACCTGAGCCCTAGAATAAATTGTTTCAATTATATAACTTTAAATATGTTACACCTTATGTCAATAATTTAATATGCATTAAAATGGCGGTTCAAATACAAAGCTACGCGATTGTAATTTACAAGCAATTCATTTTTCGTCTTATTAGGCATTCGCTGAAGATATTATTTGACTGTAGTGGCAATTTGGCAAACATGGAGTCTCAAATTTTAAGATTGACTTTTGTAATTCTTTCTCCATTAAATTTAATTTCATAGTTTTAAGATATCAAAGATAAGGTTTCATTTAGTGTACCTTAAAAATAAGAGACCTTTTCAACTAAAAATGTATACAATTATACAGTTTTATATTTTTCAATCAATGTAATAAATAAAACAGGAAAATGCGTATTTATGCTGCTCTATGTTTTAGTTATTTCAATAACCAACCAAACAAATTAAAATTGTATATTTGCACAATATTTCAGATATTATTATTTTAGTTGTTGGGAACCCTTTTTCCTTGGCCGATAGTACACTCAATAAACAGAATAGTATTGGTCATAAGTAGGGATGTGACAATATGCAGCATAATATATGCTGCATAAGTGCATATTTTTTTTCGCGATATGCAGCATATTAT
>JARUHE010351535.1:0-18132 GCA_031471125.1 Archaeomysis grebnitzkii
CAGATGCTGTTGGCGACAGCGCTCTTTGCCATTGTAGCTAATGTGCTGTATAATATTCTATAATAAAAAATAAAAAATTGGGATTATTATCGAGGTCGACGTTGTGTAAACATTTAAACGTTGTAACAACTTTTGTGCAAACTTTAATCTAACCAACTTCAATACAACGTCATATGAACATTTTTGAAACAACGATTTTTCAACTAATCATTATTTAATATTTGTTGAGAAATGGTTACATAAATGACGTTAATGAAACGTTGAAGACAGGTTTGTTGTAAAATAATTATAAACAGACGTTTCAGAAACGTTAAGCAATAGTTTGTTTTAAAAATGTTCATATAACATTATATTGAAGCTGGTTAGAGTAAAATTTGTACGGAAAGTTACAATAACGTTTAAACAACGTTATCAGATGTTCATACAACGTTGACTTCAGTAATAGTTCAAATGACAAAGGTTTTGCAAAATACAACGTTGTTTAAATTTTACACATTTTTAAAATGACATTTTGATAACGTTGTGACCACATTAAAATGCTCGTTGGATTACCTCACTTGTGCTATTGTTGATCCATATATAGTATAACAAAAACTATAAAATTGAAATTAAATTAACTATGCAATGAAATATGTGATTCATAAAAAATCCTGGTTAATGGTTAGTTTGTAGGTTTAGGTGAAAACCGCGAGCAACGCATGGTACAATTCTGGTTAACCCTTTGCGTCATGACTGGCTATGGCCATAAGGGTGAACACACCTTCAAATTAACATTGAAAATAGCCTTTATGTGTCTGATTGTATACTCCCTATGACGTAAAATGGTTAAATATAAAATGAGGTTTACTGTTGATTTGTAAATTTTTTTTTAATAATTACATTAAAACACAAATTATTTAAATAGAATCTCTTCAATGAAAAATATGTTCTGGTTACATAAATTAATTTGTTGGCTACGTCCTAACATTTCCTTATTTTGGACTTTTGTTTTCTTCCGCATTTAATTTTTGTTTCTAATTTTTGGCGAGTGACTGATTATTGGATCCATAATAGCACAAGTGAGATAAGCTCTTAGTTATTCCAGTGTGGGTTACCTCACTTGTGCTGTTATTGGTCCAATTAATCACCATAAGAACTGAAATACATTAAGGTTAGTATTTAAAATAATCATCATTGTAAAGGAATAGACCTTCCTTAAATTCAATTTATTGTTAACAATTTTTATTTCATGACTTTGTTGTATCACAATTCACACTGAAAACACTCGAATAACTTTTATGTCTAGGATAGTCCAAATTAACATAGTCAAATTGACTAACTTTGTTAACAGTGCACATTTTTTTGTTGGTTCATTCCAAATTGTATTACATCGCTACAATGGGACACGATTTTGTTTGAATCACAAAACAAATTATTGAATCAACAGAAAAGTGTGCACTGTTAACAAAGGTTAGTAAATTTGATGATATCAATTTTGACTAACTTAGACATAAAAGTTAGTCAAATGTTCTCAGTGCAAGCTTATGATATTTAAAACAGAACATAATTTGGTTTGCATTGAAATGCATTAAAATGCATTGTAATGCAATGCATACATAAAAATGAATTAAAATACAATAAAATACATTAAAAAAAACATAAAATAATTTAAGATTTTTAAATTTAAATAAAGGGAAAAATATCATTCATTTGTCCACAAGCAGATAGCAATTTATTACAATAAAATGCATTAAAATGCATTGAAACACATTAAAATACATTAAAATACAATAAAATACATTAAAACACATTAAAATTAATTAAAATACAATAAAATACATTAAAATGGATTAAAATACAATAAAAAACATTAAAATACATTAAAATGGATTGAAATACAATGAAATACAATAAAATACATTAAAAAACATTAAAATGCAATTAGATTTAAACATTTTTTTTAATTTAAAAAAATCAATTTTTTGAAAAAATGTTTCTTGAGTTGTTTTGAGATAGTTGAGCATCACTGAAGCATTGCTTGTAACCCACAAATAAACTTTCTCTTTTATTGTTTCAACTCAGTTGTGTCTAACCAGTTTTTATAAGGTACACACACACACAAACACACACACGCACGCGCACACGCGCACACACACACACAATCATACGCACACATACACACACACACACGCATACATGTCAACGCCCACACACAGACCGACACACACACGCATACACACACACACACACACCCACATAAACACGCCCCCGTACACACACACACGCACATACACATACACACACGCACATACACATACACACACGCATACACACACACACACACAAACACACACATACGCACACGCACATACACACACACATACACGTCCACGCCCACACACAGACAAACACACACACGCACACTCACATACATATTATATACGTGATGCTGTAAAATTAATTTGATGAAATAACTGCCAAAAATATGTTTTAAAAGATAAGTTTTTAGTTTTTCTTTTTTTATAAAAATTATAGTGGGAATAATATTGATGTATATATGTATATGTATGAATGTAAATATAAATATACTAATGTTGGTTTTTAACATAATACAGAACAGTGTTATCATTTGAAAGAACTAACATTTGTGATATTTTTATGTTAACCTTACTTGTTTACTTATTGTGAAAATATAAACATTATTAGATTTCAAATATAACTTTTCAGCCGTGTAGGATAAGCTTGGGAAATGAGACCACCGGCGAAATGCGTCTAACTATCATTAAAACGATGAATATAATAATAATAGATTTAAATACTATGATTATAACACATTAGGTTTTAGGTGTTGGCATTGTCAGTAGCTTATCATAAATCGTGCGTAGGTTATAACGATTTACTATTTACAAGTTCGAACACTTTTTGAAGGAGGATATTATAATTTTTTGATAGGTGGATGCATTTTGACTGATGGACGCATTTCCGCAACTTACCCTAGATTTTAAGATAAATGTTAACTTTATTATGATGTTTGTTTAAAAAGGTCAACATTTTGCAACATGCAAGAAAATATATGAATAAATATAATCTTATATGGGTGCAGCTTTACCGGCAAAAAATGATTTGAAAGCTTGTTTTAAAGTTTTAAAGTTTAAACCGAAAAAGTTAATGAAAGCTTGTTAAGGTATTTGAAGACGATGATATATTAGCAAGAACTAAAACTGATATAATGAAACGTCCATATTTGTATCTACTAAAATAAAGATTATTTCTTTTTTCATTTTCACCGATGGTTATGTTTTATATTATGATTTACGGACTTCTTTTATTCGACGAATGTTATTATTAAACAATTAAATCTGTGTACAATAATAATAAATCATAATTTATTGTGGACAATTGTACAAACAAAAAATAATTCTCAAATTACTGCTTTTTTATTGTTTACCTTCTTACGGTAACTATTTTATGTTTGTAAGATTGTGTTTAAATTATATTTTGCATTTTTAAATTAATATTTTCTAATATTTATTTCTGTGTAATGTCTTAAATTAATATTTTCGAACATATTTATCTTTTTAATGTTTTTAATTATCAATTTAAAAATTATTCAAATTTGTTTTGCCTTCAGAACTATCGCCTGGCATATCAAAAATGTAATTTATGAAAATAGGACTATACAAACATGTCCACATTTATTTCAATAAATAAAAAGGACTAAACAAACATGTCCACATTTATTTCAATAAATAAATACGACTAAACAAACATGTCCACATTTATTTCAATAAATAAATAGGACTATACAAACATGTCCACATTTATTTCAATAACAATAAAACAAGAAATCATTTAACCAAAACATACTTTTTTGTTTAGATAATTTATTCATTGCTTAAAATTATTTTCTTGTATTATCAATAATGAAAAATGTTAAAATTTCTCCAGACAGAAACATTGAAAAATACTGTCGTGTTTATGAGATGAAAAACTATTAAATTAAAAAAAAAACATATTAAAAAAAATATTAAATTAAAAAAAACACATTAAAAAAACTATTAAATTAAAAAAACATATTAAAAAAAACTATTAAATTAAAAAAAACATATTAAAAAAACTATTAAATTAAAAAAAAAAATTAAAAAAAACTTAAATTAAAAAAAAACATTAAAAAAAACTATTAAATTAAAAAAAACATTAAAAAAAAATATTAAATTTAAAAAAAAATATTACGTAAAACAATTTTCGAAAGCTGATTAAAATTGTCTTTTAATATAGTTTTTTGTCAATAACAAAAACTAAATTTTTAGCTGTTGTAAAATGTGATCTTCACCAAAATATATATTTGTAAAAATATTATTTTTTATCATTATTATTAAACATTTAGTTTGGTTAGATCAAAAATGAATTTGCGTGAAAATACAAAATTAAATTTTTACATAAAATATAAATAAACTACAATGACGACAACAATTTCCCATTTAAGATCTAAGAAAGTAATATATTTTATGTTTTATTTGGTATCACATGCAGTCATAATTATTTTATAATCAAATTTATATTATTTTTTATATTATTTATATTATTTATCAAGTTAATACTATTAAGCCAAACATTTTAATGGTTTGTATAATTTTTATTTTGCTTATTACACAAAATTGGTGAAGCTTTTACGAGATGTTAAAGTTATTGTAGTAACAATATTTTTTTAGCATTTGCATAACTTTTTAAATTTTACATTTACTTTAAATTTTATTTAAAATTTACATTTACTTTCCATTTTATATTTACTTTAAATTTTGTATTTACTTTAAATTTTATATTTACTTTAAATTATATTTTAAATTTTACATTTATTTTAAATTTTATTTTTTAATTTTACATTTACTTTAAATTATATTTTAAATTTTGCATTTATTTAAATTTATTTTTAATTTTACATTTACTTTAAATTTATTTTTAATTTTACATTTACTTTAAATTATATTTTTAATTTTTTACATTTACTTTCCATTTGATTTTAAAATTTACATTTACTTCAAGTTTAAATTTTAATTTTACATTTACTTTAATTTTTTTTAAATTTTGCATTTACTTTAAATTATATTTTAAATTTTACATTTACTTTAAATTTAATTTTTAATTTTACATTTACTTCAAATTTAATTTTTAATTTTGCATTTACTTTAAATTTTGTTTTAAAATTTACATTTACTTTAAATTTAATTTTAAAATCTATATTTACTTTAAATTTTATTTTTAATTCTACATTACTTTAAATTGTATTTCAATTTTTACATTTACTTTAAATTTATTTTACATTTACTTAAAATTTTATTTCAAATTTTACATTTACTTGAAATTTATTTTAAAGTTTACATTTACTTAAAATTTTATTTCAAATTTTACATTTACTTTAAATTTATTTTAAAATTTACATTTACTTAAAATTTTATTTTAAAATTTAGATTTACTTTAAATTTTATTTTTAATTTTACATTTACCTTAAATTTTATTTTAAATTTTACATTTACCTTAAATTTTATTTTACAAAAATTTTTGCGTCATTGATATTATAAATTCAATTTTATTTTATTAAACTTTTTATAAAAGAGGATTAAAACTTTGTTTTACTTTTGTTATACTTGATCAAAATTTTCTTAAAACATTTAAAATTGTTTCTAACTTTTACATGCCTTATATGAGCACAATTGTTCTATTTAGTAACATTGGTGAACCAAGTCTAAAAGCAAATTAATGATAAAATAATATCTGTTGATGCTTCAGCAAAATGATGAAGTGAGTTCGATGTTCTAAATATATTGTTATTTAATACCTTGTTCATCAAATATAAGTAATCTTATGCGGTTAATTTCAATATTAAAAACAATAAACTAAAAGGTAATACCAATAATAATACAAACAATTTTTTTTAAAAGTTGTTTTTTGTTTTCTAAATTTAGCAAAAACATAAAAAAAATGTTTTTAAAGTGTTCAAAGAGAAAAAACGTTACATTCAATAAGAATATTTTTAATACAAAGGTTAATGTATTTTAGTTCTTATTTAATAATTGTTCAAGCTGGAGGGTTGACAACCTTATGCAAGGTTCCTATAAATTCCACCCTGGAAATAAATGACAGACGATTAAAACTTAAACTAAATACAATTTCTTCCTTAACATTTTTTTGTTTTGTCACACACAATGAAAGGTTATTTCAAATGGTAATTCCAATGCATTTAAGCCCTTATGACGACATAAATCCATTCATTACATGGTAAATTTTCCCAATTATAAACCATAGCCTCTAGGAAAACATTTTTGCAGTAGCACCGTTCGGCAATTATGAATCATTAATCAATTTTTTGAACAAATGCTTATGACAACTTATCTTATATGGATGATAATGATGATAATAAATAATAATATGGAAGATAATGATGATAATAAATAATAATATGGATGATAATGATGATTATAAATAATAATATAGATAATTATGATCGATGGTAAAGACACTTATTATCATACCGCTATATTAGTGATCATCATAACAGAAATAACGATGAAAATATGACAAGTGTCGTTACATCAAATGTTACATCAAATAAAGACAAGTTATTTCCAACAATTACAATGTAATTACTATGTAACAAGGGTTTAACTTTTAGCTTTGGTGTCATGGAATGTAAGATTTGATTTTAATTGTTTTTTAAACAATAATAATTTGGTGCTATAAAACCATTAATCATTTGTTGAAAAATTGTGATACTGTTTTAAAATGGTGTATCGTTTTACATCTTTCATTATAACAATAAATCACATGCAAAATTAATCATTTCTAGAAGAAAAAAATATTATATATAGATATAGAGTTGTATAATTGATATGCTTCTTTATAATGTTAGAATTTGTCTAAGCATTACCCAATACAAACATTCTGGAATTTTAATTTAACCCAACGGGCATTGTAATGTTGTCAGAACGTTATCATAACGCTATTTTATAATCTTCTAACATTTATACAACTTTGTCATTAAAATTATCATTAAGCTAACGTTGTATGAACATCTGATGACATTGTTTAGATGTTAGATCAACTTTCCTTACAAATTTTACTTTAACAGACGTCAATACAACGTTTTATGAACGTTTTTAAAACAACGTTGTTTCAACCAACCATTGCTTAACGTTTATGAAACGTCTGTGTATAACTATTCCACAAGACACCTGTACTGAACGTTTCATTAGCGTTATGTATGTAACCATATCTCCATAAACGTTATATAATAGTTAGTTGGAACAACTAATTATACCGTATAATATAACGTTGAAGTTGGTTAGAGTGAAATTTGTACGAAAAGTTGCTATAACGCTTAAATAACGTTATCAGATGTTCATACAACGTTGATTTCAATAATAATTCCAATGACAACGTTTTTGCAAAATTGAACGTTTCAATAAAGTTTGTTATATTGCGTTTGTTGCTGAAAACCTCAGTTGAACTCTACAACAATGTTTCAAACGACGTTGGTTGCCCACTGAGAATAGTCTAATGTATTTAAATAAAACATTTTTGTTTAAATTAAATGTATATTTTTGATCACGATAAATATTCACTTTTGTTAAAATATGAAATAAGACATCCGATGTTTGCCGTTTTTGGGATCATTCACATACACCCTTCATTAAATGCTTATCTCCGCTACAAAATCTAAAAAAATATCCTTTGTAATGAGAAAGGCGGAGATAAGGATGCAAATGTTCATATTGGTGGTGATGTAATGAATGCCAGTGGTGATGCGATAGATAATATGGAACAACAATAGGACAAGTGAGGTAAGCTAATGTTATTTGAATAAGGGTTGCCTCACTTGTGCTATTGTCGATCCATATATAAAAGAAAATGGTTGGTCTGTTGATGAAGATGATTGCAATGACCAAAGTTGATAATGATATAAAAGATTATATTGATAAGGACAATACTGTTGATGCTGACAATAAATTTATTGTTGATGCTGACAATGAATTTATTGTTGATGCTGAAAAAATGATGATGATGATAACGATGCTGATGACAAAGACAGTGATGATGATAGTGATGCTGATGATGAAAAAAGATAATAATCACAGTGAATTTATCTTTTTGTCCTTCCTTTAAAAAGAAAAGAACAAATTGAAACAGATGGCTGGTATCAGTCAGATGGTTCCAACAGCTGGTTGAGTATTTGAAGACGCCATCTGGAGTGCATTGCTAATATTAAATCCAATATTGAAATACTTCCGCGTGCATCAGCTTTGGTTGACACTTGGTTAGCTCTAATTAAAGGGGTAATTAGCTCTGGAATTAGTCTTTGGAATCTTTGCATCCTTCTTTCATTTGCTTTGTTAATTTGTTTGACATTTTTATTTTTTTTGTCGTTTTCATGATTTTTATTTATGGTTCTTTTTATTATCATTAATGTTTCGTTTTATTTTTCAAGTATTGTTTTATTATATATCTTTGTTTTTATTGTTAATGTTTGTTTTTATTGTCTGTTCGCTTTTTATTGTTGAAGATTATTTTTTTTATTACTTGTATTTTTTATCATGTATGTTTGTTTTTACTAATTATGTTTGATTTTTGTTACCTATGGATTTTTTTTATTATTATTCATGTTTTTTTATTCATATTTTTTATTATTTATGTTTTTTTTAGTTATTATGTTTTTATGTTCTTCATGGTTTTATTATTGTTCATGGTTTTGTAATCTATCTTTGTTTTTTGTTATCTATTTTTTCTCAATCTATTTTATTATCTATATTTTCGTATCATTAATGTTTTTTTATTATACTGATGTTTTATCATTTACACATGTAATTTTGTTTATGTTTTTCATTATCAATAGTTTTATTATTCATAACTTTTAGTATTTATGTTTTTTATCATTCATGCTTTATTTAATAAAGATGTTTCTTGTCATTTATTGTTTTATAATTCATGTTTTTTGTTACTCATATATTTTGTATCACTCATTTTTTTAATCATGTTTATTTGTCATTTTTTTTCTTATTTATGTTTTTTTTCTTATCTATGTGTTTTTTTTATTATTTATGTTTGTTTTTGTTATTTATGTTTTCAGTTATTGTTTAGTTTATCTGAGTTTGTAATGACAGATTTTATCCAATATAAATTACGTCCTGAATAATTTTGATACAATGTTTTATTTTCTGTTATTAAAAATATTTGTTAATCTTGGATTTTTTTATTATGTTCTTTTGATTGTTATCGAACGTGTGAACAAAATGAGCGATAGCTCTATATACGGTTTAGATTTTTTTCGTTGTCGTCGTCCGGTTAAAGTTTTTTTTATTGACTTAGAGCAATGTTTGTTTAGAACTTTAGAGCAATATGTATGTATGGGTTTTAATTCTAAATATTCTCCATTCAAACTTTTCTTTATAAAATTTATAGTTTTTTAAATAATAGTTTTTTTGCAAGATTTGAAAACGTAATTTTTTTTTAGTTTTTATTTAAATTATTGGTTACTTATAATAAAATGAAGAACTTTATATTCTTAACAACTTTTAATACATAAATGTTTTATAAAAGTTTGTACATTTTTTAAATAATAGCTGTTGTAAAATAAAAATTTGGTTAAAAATTTTCAAGTTTTGATTTTAAAACAATGGAATGAAAAACTATTAATTCTCAAAAACCTTTAGAAAGAAGAAACTTTACAAAATTTATTTCTTTTAAAATAATAGTTTTTATATGTTTTTTAAAACTTTGAAAAATAATTTTAGATTTTCGGTTTTACAGGAATGTTTACTTAATGAAATGAAGATTTATACATTCTCAGAAGTTTTTACTAAATAAATATTTTAGACAAACTTATGCTTTCACAGGATTAACTAAAATAAAAACTTGGTTTATAACTTTTTTGTTTTTTATTTGTTTTTAAAGGAATGTTTAGTGAGAATAAAATGATGAACTATTAACCATCAACAATTCTTGCTAAATATGCGAGACTGATTTGCCTGCTCTAGTTATTATACATCATGTAAATGATTTGACTTCGTTAACCTTGTGAAGAACTATAAGCCAAACAATTAGCAAAAAAATATCAAATTAAATTATCTATTCTTGCATTTCATAACAAAATTATAACATTTTTTCAGAAAAACATTTAAATATTTATATAAAAATTTAGAGTAATGGAAAAATAGGCACACAATTAAAAATAAAAATAAGCATATTAATAGAGTATGTAGATAACTAAAATAATGTAGACCCATAAATCACATAGTTCAATTAAATAAAATAATAATTAAAATTAATTAAAAAATAATTAAAAACAAAAACAAAAAACAAAATCTATTTATTTCTGACAAAATGTCAGGTATTACATGACAAATGTATAATACAAATAAATGAAAATAATTAAATAAATGTATGATAAAAATAAATAAAAATAATGGAACAAATGTATAGTAAAAACAAATGAAGATAATTTAACAAAAGTTTAGTAAAACTAAATGAAAGTTATTAAACAAATGTATAATAAAAATGAATAATTAGATAAATGTGCATTAAAAACAATTTAAAATATATGAGCAAATGTTCAAAAAATAAATAATTAAATAAATGTATAATAAAAATAAATGCAAATAGTTAAACGAATGTATAATAACAATAAATAAAAATAAGTAAACAAATCTATAGTAAAAATAAATAAAGTTAGTTAAACAAATGTATAATAACAATAAATACAAGTAATTAAACAAATGTATAGTAAAAATAAATAAAAATAATTAAATAAATGTTTAGTAATAATAAATGAAAGTAATAAACGAATGTATAGTAAAAATAAATTAAAATAACTAAACAAATGTATGGTAAAAACAAATGAAAGTAATTAAACAAATGTGTAGTAAAAATAAATGAAAGTAATTAACCAAAGGTATAGTAAAAATAAATGAAAGTAATTAAACAAATGTATAGTAAAAATAAATAAAAATAATTAAACAAATGTATAGTAAAAATAAATGAAAGTAATTAAACAAAAGTATAGTAAAAAAATGAAAATAATTAAACAAATGTATAGTAATAATAAATGAAAGTAATTAAACAAAGGTATAGTAATAACAAATGAAAGTACTTAAACAAATGTATAGTAAAAACAAATGAAAGTAATTAAACAAAGGTATAGTAAAAATAAATTAAAGTAATTAAACAAAGGTATAGTAATAATAAATGAAAGTAATTAAACAAAGGTATAGTAAAAATAAATGAAAGTAATTAAACAAATGTATAGTAAAAATAAATGAAAATAATTAAACAAATGTATAGTAAAACTAAATGAAAATAATTAAACAAAGGTATAGTAAAAATAAATGAAAATAATTAAACAAATGTATAGTAAAAATAAATGAAAGTAATTAAACGAAGGTATAGTAAAAATAAATGAAAATAATTAAACAAAGGTATAGTAAAAATAAATGAAAATAATTAAACAAAAGTATAGTAAAAATAAATGAAAGTAATTAAACAAATGTATAATAAAAATAAATGATAATAAATAAACAATGTAGTGTAAAAATAAATGAAAGTAACTAAACAAATGCATAGTAAAAATAAATTGAAGTAATTAAATAAAGGTATAGTAAAAATAAATGAAAATAATTAAACAAATATATAGTAAAAATAAATGAAAGTAATTAAACGAAGGTATAGTAAAAATAAATGAAAATGATTAAACAAAAGTATAGTAAAAATAATTGAAAGTAATTAAACGAAGGTATAGTAAAATTAAATGAAAATAATTAAACAAATGTTTAGTAAAAATAAATGAAAATAATTAAACAAATGTATATTAAAAATACATGAAAGTAATTAAACAAATGTATAATAAAAATAAATGAAAATAAATAAACAATGTAGTGTAAAAATAAATGAAAATAATTAAACAAATGTATATTAAAAATAAATGAAAGTAATTAAACAAATGTATACTAAAAATAAATGATAATAAATAAACAATGTAGTGTAAAAATAAATGTGTAGTAAAAATAAATGAAAATAAATAAACAAATGTATAGTAAAAATAGATGAAAGTAATTAAACAAATGTATAATAAAAATAAATGAAAATAAATAAACAATGTAGTGTAAAAATAAATGAAAGTAATTAAACAAATGTATATTAAAAATAAATGAAAGTAATTAAACAAATGTATATTAAAAATAAATGAAATTAGTTAAACAAGTGTATAATAAAAATAAATGAAAATAATTATCAATAACATTTACATAATTTTAACAAAAAAAATTGGAAATGTAGAGAATGAATAAATATTCCTGAGGTTCGAATCATCTTTTTTACACTTTGATTTCTTGCCAGAGGCAAAAATGATGACTCGACACTTTTCCCGAATGTGTTGCATTGATTCAAAATTGTAACCCTTTGAGGCCTGACTAATGCTACAAAAAACTTAAACACGTTGAAGTTAGCATTGGAAACAACCTTAATCATCAGGTGTCAAAGGGTTAATATCGGACTGGTTGCTCCATAAGGTCGAAAATACGTCAAAATTTGTGTTGAAAATAACCCTTAACCACTTGGAACTGAGTTGCCATCGGGTTTGAAAGGGTTAATTCGAAATGTTTGGCTTAAAGATTATAAAATTAATCAGATTTTAATGTGCATTAAATTATGCTTAGAATTTAGCAACGATTTAGAATGGATTTAAAAGTTGATTAACTTCATAATAAAATAGTTTTGCTTTAAACACATCTTTTGAGAATGGTGATGTTTTAATGCTTAAGCCTTGATTATATGGATCGACAAAAGCACAAGTGAGGTAAGCTCTATGTTATTTGAATGTAGTTTGCGTCACTTGTGATATTGTCGATCAATATAATCATACTTTTCTATTTAAATAATAAAAACAAAGAAATATAATTTTTGTTCCTTCATCAACAATTTATTAATGTTTGAATTGTATGCAAACTTTTTAGTATTGAGCTTAAACACGTTTTAATAGGATGTTTGTTGGATATATGGATCTACAATAGCACAAGTGAGACAACCCACATTCAAATAACATAAAGCTTACCTCACTTGTGTTATTGTCGATCCATTTACAGCTTATAAAATTTTATTCAATACTCAATGTTTTTTTTATTTTATTTAAAAAATTGTTCTTACAAGACGAAACAAAAATTAAATTATTAAAGTATTAAGATTAAAATAAAAATAAAAATATATTATGAAATTTATAACTTTTAAAAATTGTTCATATTTTATATTTTTCAATTTATTTTTACCTGCAGTTAATTATGGTTTAAGGTTCTTTTTCTGCTTTGATGAAGCCAATATTAAATACATTAGAACAACCTCAGGTAATAAATAAATTGTTTAGTTAATCACATTATCATACTTTCAAAAATATTTTAAATGATAATCAAAAATCATGTTACAACAAAAAATAGATTCTAGTTGCAAAATTATGTTTCATCTCACCAACTTATATTTCTTTTTATTTATGTATTTTATATAAATAATTATATTAACAAACATTAAATATTATTGAATGAATTATATTCCGTAGGAAAAAATAAATTTATTGAATTCTTGTTTATTATTTTTTCGTTACGCAAGTTTAATAGTTTATTAAATTATAATGTTTGATGTATTTATATGATATTCTTTATTTGTTTACATTATAAATTGTTTTGTTTTCCAATGAACATTATGTCAGATGTTTATTATAAATAATGCTGGTTGATGTAAAATGTTAAAATTTTAGTAAAATTTTCAAGCATTTTAGCAAAATATTATATTTTAGTTTTCATAGTTTTACCATTTATCTATTATGAAGATTAATTTGAATAACTAAATATCTTGTTCATATATTTATATGTTTAACTTCTCTATTTACAATACAATTTTTTATTTGCAAGCTTAAATCCTGCTAGTTAACGACATGCTAAGTAGAATCATCTTGTTATTAACAATTTTTTTGTATAGTTTATTAAATTTTATTAGAATTTTTCAATATTAAATACCTGTAGCACAGCTTATCTGTAATAAAAATAGAAGACATTTACCAAGAACCTTAATTATAGTCAGTTAGTTACCTGTATAGAGTTTAGTACAGTTTAATGGCTATCTAATAGTTAGCTAACTACTTGTAACACATCTTAGAGAGTACATTTTCAGTAAAAGTACTCTTTCATTTGGAATTTAGTACATTTTGTTTGTAATTCAGTACCCTTTTAGTTTGAATTTAATTAATTTTTGGTTGTAATGAACTTTTATTAAAAACTCAAAAGTGAGTTATCCACCTGTAACATACCTTCGTAGATTCTCTCAACAACTTGAACAGCCGATGAAAAGAGAAGCACCTGTTCTCTAATTACCTGCACTTAACATAAAAGCCAAGTCATCATCCCTTGAGATACCTTATACCAGACCCTTTAAACCCTCGAGTCATTGTTTACCAACCCTTTAACTACTTGAACCTGGAGAAAAAGTTGCAGATTGAATTTCTTCTTTTGTTTGGATAGCTTGTTTGTTCTATAACTTTTAATTGTACTTAAAAATATTTATGACCAAACTTAAACAGTAAATCTGCATTTTATGTCTTTATTAAATGATAATTTTATGCATTTGATGAATTAAATTATTTTTAATGATTTCTTAAATCATTTGTAGCAATTTATTAGTTTCGATTGATTTATCACGTGTGAAGAATTTTACATTTGGGAAGGTTTTATGTGGCTTTAATAACTGTAACATTATTTAAAAGCTTAACAAATTTATGATTTTGAATACAATTATGATAATTAACAAAAACATAAATTATAATTTATTCATCAACTTACTAATTAGCTTACATTTAAATTGAAAACTATTGAACTGGAAGTTACATTTTGTAGAAAAAGTTGAATTATTTTGTTAAAACTGTACAAACTGATTTATTGCCTCATTTTTCTACTTTATTGTAAAATGTAGCAAGTCATGAATTTTGGTATAAACACCATGCATGGTTTATTTGGTATAAATTAAACGAGGAAATACTATTATTATATAATAATAATAATAATAATAATTATAATAATAATAATTATTATAATTATAATTATTATTTAAACAAAAAGGTGAGACTTACCCAACCAAGTTTCTTATTAATTGTTACCCTCAAACATGTCTTTCAGAATTCTTGCAAGTTCTTACAAGAACTTGCACGAACTTGCATGCATTTGCACGAAATCTGCAAGACATGGTTGTAGGGTAATAAAAATAATATAATTTAAGACATTGTTGTAGGGTAATAAAAATAATATAATTTAAGATATTGTTGTAGGGTTATAAAAATAATATAATTTAAGACATGGTTGTAGGGCAATAAAAATAATATAATTTAAGATATTGTTGTAGGGTAATAAAAATAATATAATTTAAGACATTGTTGTAGGGTAATAAAAATAATATAATTTAAGACATGGTTGTAGGGTAATAAAAATAATATAATTGAAGACATGGTTGTAGGGTAATAAAAAATAATATAATTTAAGACATGATTGTAGGGCAATAAAAATAATATAATGTAAGACATGGTTGTAGGGTAATAAAAAATAACATAATTGAAGATTTTTATAACATGCATTGATGAGGTTCACATTATTTTTACAACTTTTGTGTGTTTTCATTGCTTCTTGTTTTATCACATTTTTACTTCGTCTGTTGCTTTATCAATTCTTCTTATTCCTTTTTATTGTAACTTTTTTTCATTCCATGTGTTTGTTTATCCAACTGAAACGGCTTTAGAGCTACAACACCAATGCAAATACATGTCTTACCAACATATTTATCTTTTAATTCATTGAGATTTGTAAGCTCTGTTAGTATATGCCGTATTTATGGCAACAATTTGACCTTTGTTTATTTACGAACTACATTAAGGTTTTGCAAAATATATACTAAGGACGGAAGCGTTGTGATTTTGTGGTCAGCATTATTATAAACATGGTAAATAATGCTACCGCAATAATAAGGTAATGCTACCTTAATAATAAGGTAATACTACCATAATATTAGAGTAATGCTACCATTATAATAATAATAAAATAATGCTATCATTATAATAATAAAAAGGTAATGCTACCATTATAATGATAATAAAATAATGTTATCATTATAATAATACAAAGGTAATGCTACCATTATAATAATAATAAAATTATGCTATCATTATAATAATAAAAAGGTAATGCTACCATAATAATAAGATAAAGCTAGCATAATAATAAGATAAAGCTACCATAATAATAAAATAATGTTACCATAATAATAAGGTAATGCTACCATAATAATAAAATAAAGGTACCATAATAATAAGGTAATGCTACCATAATAATAAAATAAAGCTACCATAATAATAAGGTAATGCTACCATAATAATAAAATAAAGCTACCATAATAATAGGGTAATGCCACCATAATAACAAGGTAATGCTACCACAATAATAAGGTAATGCTACCAAAATTATAAGGTAATGCTACCATAATAATAAGTTAATGCTACCATATTAATAAAATAAAGCTAGCATAAAAATAAAGTAAGGCAACCATAATAACAAGGCAATGCAACCATAATAAAAAGGTAATGCTACCAAAATTATAAGGTAATGCTACCATAATAAGAAGGTTATGCTACCACAATAATAAGTTAATGCTACCGTAATAATAAACTAAAGCTAGCTTAATAATAAGGTAATGCTACCACAACAGTAAGGTAATGCTTCCATACTAATAAGGTAATGCTACCATAATAATAATAAGGTAATGCTTCCATAATTATAATAAGGTAATGCTACCATAATAATACAAAAAAGCTACCATAATAATAAGGTAATGCTACCATAATAATAAGGTAACCCTACCATAATAATAAAGTTATGCTACCATAATAATAAGGTAATGCTACCATAATAATAAGGTAATGTTACCATAATAATAAGGTAATGCTACCATAATAATAAGGTAATGTTACCATAATAATAAGGTAATACTACCAAACGCCAAGATAGCTCGTAAGTTCATTATCACATATTGTGTTTTCATCAAATGTTATCTCTATCGTGATCCTGACACTTTATTCTTAAAGTAGAGGCAATCACACACTTTCAAATTCCATTCATGATTTTTATGAAGTTTCTTCATTATTTTTAAAAAATTATTTACAATGTAAAAATATTTTTTAGGAAGTTCTTTCATTATTATTTTTTTAATTTTTACAATATAAAAATATTTTATGAAGTTTTTGATTGTTTTTTTTTTAATTTTTACAATATAAAAAGATTTTATGAAGTTTCTTGATTATTATTTTCAAAAGACTATTTACAATGTAACAATTATTTTTAGGAAGTTCTTTGATTATTATTTTTAGAAAAAAATTACTTTGTGACATTTTTTTATGAAGCTCTTCAGTTTAAAATAAAAAGTTTTAAATAGAAAAAAAGTTCCTAGAAAAACAAAACAAAATTTGTAAGAAAAACAATAAGAAAAACTGAATAGTACAATTAATTTATTTTCAATGTACTTGCAGCCTTGTTCTATCATATTTAATTTTCTTCTTGATCGTTTTGATTATTATTATTTATTATTTCATTTTTAAGGTATTTTATTTTTAGTTTATAAAAAAACAAACAAATAGAACACAAAATGATGTTATAAAAAATAACAGAAAAATCAAAAACTGAGATGAACAACACATTGAATTAAAAAACTAAATTAAAAAAATTAAATCAAAATATAATTTATGAAAGAATTACTGAACATGTTTTGTTTTGAAATATTTCAACAGAATCTCAATGAATTCATGACTCAGCAATTTTGGAAAAATGTTAACAATAATAATAAAATAATAATTATGGTTGTAATGATTATAATAATAATAATTAAAATGATAACAATAACAATAAACTAATAATTACAGTTGTAATGGTTATAATAATAATAGATAAAATAAAAACAATAACAACAATAACATTAATCAAAGTAGTAACAATAATAATAATAATAATAACAATAACAATAATAATAACAATAATAATAACAATAATAATAATAATAATAATAATAATAATAATAATAATAATAATAATA
>JARUHE010351536.1:0-10058 GCA_031471125.1 Archaeomysis grebnitzkii
GGATGGGGGTTGGATCCTCCGACGTGAGGGCTCCATCCTCTCTGTCGAGGATGGAGTGGGGTCGACAACAACAACAAGTGTTCAATACAATGAAATTTTTCACACACATGCCTAAAATACTTGACAAATATTATTTGATGTAATCAATAATTTGAACTATAATCAGTTTTCCTTATATTTATTAAAACAACAAATAAAGAAAAGAACAACCAATTTATCAAGTACAACACAAACTATAAAAAACAATTAAATACAAAGTACAAACAATAATAATTAAATACAAAGTACAATCAAGAACAATTGAAGTGAAAAATACAACACAAGGAACAATTAAGTACAAAGTACAAAAACAAAAATTAAATACAAAGTATAATAAAAGAACAATTAATGTAAAATTATAATAGAAAGTACAATTAAGAACAAAAATACAATTATAAAACATTTAAGTACAAAGTATAACAAAAAGAAAAATTAGATGAGAAGTACAAAAAACTATTAAGTACGAAGTACAATAAAAATAACAATTAAATACAAACTAAAATTAAAAGAACAATTAAAAAAAGTATGATAAAAAGAACATTTGGATACAAAGTACAATAAAAAACAATTAAATAAAAACTATACCTTACAAAGCACAATACAAAGAACAATTAAGGGGACGATTTACTCGAAAACCCGAAAAACAAGGTTTTTCATTTTTTTTGCTTTTTTGGATAGAATAAGGTATGTTCTTAATATTGTAAGTGAAAAAAAGCTTTTTCATTTTTTTTGCTTTTTTGGATAGAATAAGGTATGTTCTTAATATTGTAAGTGAAAAAACGCAAAAAAAGAATGAAAAAGCCTAAAAAAAAATGAAAAAAAAAATAATAAAATAAAAAAAAAATAAAAATAAAATGAAAAAAAGCTTACACATCAACAAAATTGAGGACAAGGAACGAATGTAATGGACAGGAAAAATTATTTGAGTAGACTTATGATAAATAATAATAATGATAACTCATGATAACATGTTACAATTTTAAAATTGATTTTTCAGCCATTTCATTTTTTTAGGTCGAATACTTGTTTCAGGTCGCACCATTTCCTTAATTTTTATCGTAGATCAATAACAATAACATTTAAGTATAAAGTAAAATCAAGTACAGCGTACAATACAAAGAACATAACAGTACAACGTACAATACAAAGAACAATTAAGCAAAAAGTACAATAAAAGAACAATTAAGTACAAAGAACAACTAAATACAAAAAAAAGAAAAAAGAAAAAACAAGTACAAAATGAAATGAAAAACCGTCAAGTATAAACTAAAATTAAAAGAACACTTAAAGACAAAGTATAATAAGAAAAACAATTGAGTGAAATTGAAAATTAAAAGCACAATTACATACAAAGTACAATAAAAAGTAATTAATTACAAAGTAAGATGAAAAGAACAGTTAAGAACAAACTAAAACTAAAGGAACACTTGAATTCAAAGTACAATAAAAAGAACAATATTAAATACAAACTAAAATTAAAAGAATAATTTAAGACAAACTAAAATTAAGAGATCAATTGCATATGAAGTAAAATTAAAAGAACAGTTCTAAGTAAAAACTAAAATTAAAATAATAATTAATTACAAAGTACACAAAAGAACAATTAAATATAATCTAAAACTAAAATTAAAAGAATAATTTAAGACAAACAAAAATTAAAAGAATAATTTAAGACAAACTAAAATTAAAAGAATAATTCAAGCCAAACTAAAATTCAAAGAATAATTTAAAACAAACTAAAATTAAAAGATCAATTGAATATAAAGTAAAATTAAAAGAACAGTTATAAGTAAAAACTAAATGAAAACAACAATTAATTACAAAGTACAAAAAGAACAATTAAATACTAACTAAAATTAAAATAACAATTTAATATAAAATAAAATTGAAAGATCAATTGAATATGAAGTAAAATTAAAAGAACAGTTCTAAGTAAAAACTAAAATTAAAATAATAATTAATTACAAAGTACATAAAAGAACAATTAAATATAATCTAAAACTAAAATTAAAAGAATAATTTAGGACAAAATAAAATTAAAAGGTAATTGAATATAAAGTCAAATTAAAAGAACAGTTATAAGTACAAACTAAAATAAAAAAAACAAATAAATACAAAGTACAAAAAAGATCAATTTAGTACAAGGTGATAAAAAGGAACAATAAGTACAAAGTGCAATCAGGTCAGGTCAGGTCAGTTTGTGTGTTAAGCATTGTCTTTTCATCGACGCTAATTCTTATCAAGCTTCATGTCTAATTCTAATTCCTTCTTTCTTCTCTACCACATGGTCTTGATTATTGTTTTATTCCTATCCTCTTCTTGGGGCAACACCTTCAACATCTTATCATCATCATCTTCTCCATCAAACATAAATCCTACTCTGAGGTTATCCATAACCAGGGTCTGGTGTATGAAGTGCATCAGCTATTCTTTCTCCTCTCCACACATTTGGCATCCTTCTTTATGTTGCCATTTAGTGGAAGCGCATTAGTTCTTGCTTTGAGGTACACACTCAAATCTTCATCATTGTAAGAATTTTTCATATCCTTTCATATCTCATGGTGCTGAAAACCAGGTTTTTGTCCTTCAAGATTTTTTTTCGTCCTCTTTAACCCAAAAATTAACACAAAGTGGCCTTTTTCTGCAATAAAAATTTAAAAACGATCAAGAACAATTAAAAACAAACGTCCTCTTTGAAATGGAAAAATATTTTTTAGCACCCTGCTTTATCTCTAACTTCCATCTCCTATACCGTCTCAATGTCGTCATAATTTCCAGTTTCTTCTTCCACTCTGCTTCGTCCCATTTATTGACAAGACGTTTTATTTATTTTTGTGTCCTGTCTTTCACAGAGCTCTCATTGCTGCTCATGTCGTATGTATAGTGATTTATAATTCCTTTATCACACTCTTCCTCCATTCTGTTTTCACATTTGCCATAAATTTATCGCCAGAACTCGGTAAAACATCCCTCTTGCGCATCCTTTTCAATCAGTGCTCCGGTATCTGCATACACATCCACTGTTTTATTGTTTAAGTTTTCCGTGTTTTGCAATTTATTGATTTGTTGCCACCGTTTTTATTTCTATTCTTTCCATGCCTTATATCATCAGTCACTTTCCTTTAGTAATCATTCATTGCCTCTCTAACCATTCCAGCTACCTTCTTCTTTTGCTCTATGTATTTATCTTGATATAATTTTCTTGAGTCAGGATTAATCTCATTCTCTTTCTTCCTATTGTATTTTTTTCTCAGGTTTACATGTTGTCCAATACCATCTCATCGAACCAATTTGGCTTCTGTATCTTATTTGAATCAAGTCTCTTGAAAAATGTTCTCCTTAGCTTGTGCTCGCAACTTGCTTCATTATTTTTTCTAGTTTTTTTTTCAAACTGACCACTTCCTCAAAATTTTTCGATAGAAGTTTTTCACATATTCTCTTTTGATCTAATTTTAGCATTCAATTCAACTAATTTGTGATCAGAAAGATTATACTTTATTTGTTTATTTGTATCAGTATTTATTCCTTCAATTATTTAACTTATTTTTTCATTTACTATTACAAAGTCGATGGTACTGAAACACTCTCTCGTCTGCCATACTGCAGGCTTACAACAGTTTTCAACTTGGTTCATAGGAGTTATCGTGCATTCTTCCATAATTTAAATCACTAGTTCATCAATCTTATCTAGGTTTTGGTATCCAATGAGAGCAATATTTCCATTAAGACATCTCATCACTATAACGTTTTTATTGGTATGCTCTTCAGTAAAGCAGACAATGTAATTTTTAATATTGTTTTGTTTACCAATTCACCACAAAGCAAGTAAACCACCACCAAAAAATACTACGCCAGAAACAGATAATTTTACAACTAAAGCATCCTTATTAAAGTTAATTTCAATTTTTTAATTTGTGCAAAGTTTTCATTAAAATGCACTTTTCTATCACCACTTTTTCTCATTTTCCCTTTTAAAGGAATTAATTTCACTTGAGCAATCACAGAAATTAAACTTCTTGAATTTTTCCCAAACACATATACATTATCATGAATGTTATCAAAAAGTCTTTCTAGTTAACCTGCCTTTTAATAACTAAGTCCCTGGGTATTTATTAAGTTTGTTGCAAAGTTTACTCAGTTATTGCATGTCTCATTTCAGGGTTTATTTTACCGGAATTAGTTTCTTCTTTTTGTTACCCAGTTGTTTTCAACATTGTCCTTCTTTTTCTTTAGCTCGTCATTAAGTATAAAAAATATCAACTAAGTAACTTTAAAAAAAAATAAGTGCATACAAAGAACAATTAAGCACAAAGTGTAATAAAAAGAACAACCAAGTACAACGTAGAATAAAAAGAACATATAAGTATAAATTAAGTACACTAAAAAGAACCAATAAATACAAAGTACGAAAAAAAACAATTGAGGAGAATATAAAAGAATTAAGTATGATACAAATAACAATCAAGTGCAAGGTGAATTGAAAAGAACAATTAAGTACAAAATAAATAAAATAACATATAAGTACAAAGTACAATAAAAAAGAACAAAAAAGTACAAAGTACAAACAAAAACCATTAAGTACAATAAAAAGAACAATTAAGTAAACAGTGCAATATCTATGTTTTCTATACAGCTCAAACTGTTTTATTTCATTTTAAGAATGAGAGAAATAAATAATATAAGTTACTCTTTCTTTAATCATGAAATTTTCATTCAAGTTACAAGAAATCCCATTTTTCTATAATAAACATAATAATGCTAATAAAAATAATAATTGAATATCTATGTTTTCCACAATTCTCAAATTATTGTTTTTGATTTTAAGAATAGGAGAAATAAATAATATAAGTTGCTTTTTCTTTAATCATACAATTTCATTCAAGTTACAAGTAATCACACATTTCTATAATAATAATAATAATAATAGAATATCTATATTTTCCATTATTCTCAAATTGTTATATTTAATTTCAAGAATAGGAGAAATAAATAATATAAATTACTCTTTCTTTAATCATACAATTTTCATTCAAGTTACAAGTAACCACATATTTCTGTAATAATAATAATAATAATAATAAAAATAATAATATAATGTCTATGTTTTCCATAATTCTTAGGTTTTTATATTTTAGATTAAGAGTAGGAGAAATAAATAATATAAGTTACTCTTTTTTTAAACATACAATTTTCATTCAAGTTACAAGTAATCACATATTTCTATAATAATAATAATAATAATATAATGTCTATGTCTTTAATTCTCTACTATCTTCATACGGCTTGATAAATAGTGTCACTTTTCCCACTCATAAAGCAGGTCACACACTGGATCTTGTTTTGACCCGAGAGTGTGACCAGTTGAGACTTCACTCGAAGCCATCAACATTCCTATCAGATCATTGTTTAATTGAAACCCTTATAGATTTTCCTAAACTTCCTACAGAACTAGTTAATATTACCTATAGAGTCTAAAGACTGCATATTTATATATAAGTTAGTCCAAAGGTTGATAAATTTTTTATTTTATTTTTATTTTTATTTATTTAAATCACATTGACACATTTGTATACAATTTATAGTTAAATACGACAGCTCAGTGTTATATGAATAGTTGATGAGCAATGAGCAATTGCATATATAAAAATAGTTATGCACCCTTGCGCTTTTTAAGAAACCTCTTGATGCAATGCCAGGCTTCATACATAATAAACATCTCAGGTATGAGTATCCTTACTATAACTTGCATCAAAGGTGTCATCCTGGCAAATTGTTCATACCGTAAGCTTTTACAAGAAATACTTTCAAGTTTTGAGGTTAAAATATTGTTTTAGAAATCTTATGTGGTTATTGTTTAGTATAATCCCAGAATAACACAGAAATGCAATTTTGTTATAATTATATTTCGCATAAAACAATTTGCTAGAATGATGTTTCTAGGGAAACAAGTCCTGAGAAAGACATTTAGATTCAACTAGCTAAAATGATATTTTGAAGGAAACGATTCGTTAACACGATATTTCTGAGAAAAAATCTCGACAAAATGATGTATGAACCCTTACTTTCATTAAATATCAAATTGGCGAAATATCCTTTTATCGAAAATTGCCGATGAAATAATTCGTCTGAGAAAAGAACAGCTACAATAATTTATTTTCTTATTTACCTTGAACATTTTCTTCGTGTGATCAATTTACTTAATTATTTATTCGATATGGCGACAAAAACACTGTTATGGGATTAATTACAACGGTGTAAAACAAAAGGTGTTTACAACTTATAAGAATATTTTGTCAACCCAACAACAATATAAAGCACCACGTGTCACAGTCTTTGGAAGTAATCTCCTGAGTTCTCTTCGACGTCTTGGTGTTTCGAGTGCTGTTGTATTGGATGAACATGTTATTCTTGGTGGGGGAGATCTGTCTGCCTTGCTGAAGAAAGAAATTTCTGTGGCAGTTTTGAAGTTCCTTGTATCTACAGCTGTTTACATGGACTAGTGATAACTGAAAAGATACTGATTGTCCTTCTGTGATGAAAAGAGGCAAGCTAAAGGAACCAAATTGGTTCGAGGGCCTGCACTGAACAACTGAACAACACGTGTCACAGTGTACTAAAGACAATGTTGGCAACTTAAAGAAATGTGTGATGTCGATGTCAGTCAATCGGCCAATCAGAACTTGTTAATGCAATTGAACCAATCAAAACTTGTTTTCAAATGTTCCAGTTTGATTGTGCGAGGCGAGTTTAGCTAGTCTTTGTTAATCTGTTGATTGACAAAATCATGGTCGAATTTTATTCTGACAATATTATCTATAAACGTTAAATAAGCATAAACAATAAATAAATTTTTTTCATTCACCTAAAATAAATAATAATAAAAAAACTGTAATTAAATATGAAAACAACAAAAAACATCCGCCTTGATCATAAGCTATGAAGTCGAGAATACAGGTGGGCGGGGTTTATTATATGCACGTGGGAACGATGGGAATGTCACCACTGTCTTTAGTACACTGTGCGCATGTTTAGTCACTGCAGTGCACAACTGCACTGGTTCATCACTTTAAGGAAATTAGTTTCACAGAACTTGCTTTTCAAAATTGCAATTTCAGTAATATTATTTTAGTGAATTGTTTTCTTTGAAATATACATTCACCAACAAGTTCTACAAATGCAATTTCGCAGAAAACAATTCACTAAAATGGTATTTCTGAGAAAGTAATTTCTGAGATTAACATTTCTGACAAAGCAAGCAATGAGAAAGACGAAATTCGTTAAAGTGATATTTCAAAGAAAAAAATTCGCTGAAATTAAATTTCTGAGAAAAAAATGTTGACAAAATGATATGGACTCAAACATGTGTAGTGTGTACGTATGCACACACGTGTACGTACGTTCAACTCTTTTATTTCTGTATTTCTCATAAAAATGAGTAAGCGTTACCAGATATTTATAACATTAAACTTTATTTATATCAAATTATTTTTTTAGATTTTTAATATTGAAGTTACAGTGATTTAGCATATTTTAGTAAGTTTAAATTACCTTACTAATTATACTTACATTGTAATATTTAATTAAAAATAACAGCATACTAAAGGCTATTTATAGTTTTGACGACTCCTTTTATTAGGTATTCTGTGGTATAAGAAACAAAAAATTATAGAATCTGTTTAATAATAAGAATAATTACAAATAATATAGACAAAGGGTTTTTTTTCATGAATGTTATAAATTTAACAAATATAAAGCTAATAATCTTCAATTTACAAATTTTATATCTATACAAACACAATATGAGTAAACTTCAACTTGTGTCCCTATCTATGCATATGATAGTATATTTATATTTATATTTACTATAATATATATACAGTAGTGATCAAATTATTATGGATTTTTGAAAATTCGTAATTTCTGTGGTAAAAGGTCAATAAAAGTTATAATTTTTACAAGTAATCTATTTCTGTTCACACATATCTCAAAAATAAACTTTCTTACAACAGCTAATATTTGGTTTGTGTTCCTTTGGCCACTTTAAGTGCTTTAACACGCTTTGGCATATTAATGATTGAGATTTTGCACAATTGCTTGATTTTGTCAGAGTGAAAATAAACATGAAAGAGGCGTGCTATGAGCTGTGTTTTGGTTGTTATGGGAATTTCGTGTATTTCATTTTTTAGAATGCACCACAAGCTCTCTATTGGGTTCATATCTGGGGATTTTCTAAGCCAGGATAACAGTTCAACGCCATTTTGAGTGGTCGCACCTTGTGACAAGGTGCAGAGTCTTGTTGAATTATCCATGGTGTTTCACCGAACCAGTCACTTGTTTGATGTAGAAATTGGTTTTCCAGTACTTCTATATACTTATACTGATCCATCATGCTGTCAAAAATCTTCAAACGACTTGCCACGTGTACATAAATTGCATCCCACACCATGATTTCTTGTGAATATTTTACAGTCTTTTGGAGAAACTCTTGCAGAAACTCTTTACCTGCTCGCCTCCTTACTGTCTTCACTCGATCATCTAGTACTACAATAGTTGCTTTGTCGGAAAACACAACCTGCAACAATACAAAACACTATGTCAGTACTGAAATGACCTGTGATGCTAGTGGCAGCAGTTAAACAGACACCTTGTCACACGGCACGATCAGTCAAGACATGGTATGCAGAAATTGTTGTTGAGCTGTTATCCTGGCTTAGAAAATCCCCAGATATGAACCCAATAGAGAGTTTGTTTTGCATTCTAAAAGATGAAATATATAAAATTCCAATAGCAACCAAAACACAGCTCATAACACGCCTCTTTCATGTTTGGTTTCACTCTGACAAAATCAAGCAATTATGCAAAATTTCAATCATTAATATGCCAAAGCGTGTTAAAGCACTTGAAGCGGCCAAAGGAGCACAAACCAAGTATTAGTTGGTGTAAGAAAGTTTATTTTTGAGATATGTGTGAACAGAAACTTATTATTTGTAAAAATATAACTTTTATTGACCTTTTACCAGAGAAATTACGAATTTTCAAAAAATCCATAATAATTTGATCACTACTGTATATATACAGAGATATACAAAGATTATTCATAATTATCATGAACATGTAATTAAGAAGTTTGCGGGCAGAAATTTGAATATATATATATTCAACTGTTGCCCTCAGGTAACCAGAGCTCGTTCTTCAAGCCACGTAAACTTCTAAAATATATATAATAATAATTTGTCAAACGTATATAATGCCTTTCAAACAATAATGCCAAATTAGAAATAGCAAGGGATAAATTAAAGTATAGATAAAGACACAACAATGAGATTTAACCCTAGATAAGAACCTGGTTCAATATAAAGGTCTTTAAATCCTTTTAAGCACTGGCAAGAAACATCGTACTTCGAGTGGAAGAGAATTTCACAATTTAGGATCAATCACTAAATAGGCACAGTCCCCCTACTGTCCGCTTTTTTAATTTAGATTCGTCAATCTTCTGTGTCTATTATATTGTTGGATATTTAGGAGCAAGCATTTGCAGGCATTTATAAACTATCATCACTAGTCTAAAATCAATGCGATGCTGAATGGGCGGTAATGTAGTTTTTTGAGAACTGGGGTAATTTGACAAAACTTAAATGACTTATATGACTTATATGACTTATATAACTTATATGACTTATATGACTTATATAACTTATATGACTTATATAACTTATATGACTTATATGACTTATATGACTTATATGACTTATATGACTTATATGACTTATATGAAAACTGACTTATATGACTTATATGACTTATAGGACTTATATGACATATATGACTTATATAACTTATATGACTTATATAACTTATATGACTTATATGACTTATATGAAAACTGACTTATATGACTTATATGACTTATATGACTTATATGACATATATGACTTATATGAATTATATGACTTATATGACTTATATAACTTATATGACTTATATGACTTATATGACTTATATGACTTATATAACTTATA
>JARUHE010351558.1:0-10058 GCA_031471125.1 Archaeomysis grebnitzkii
TTTGTGATTGTTATTTGTTATGTTTGTTTATGATTGCTATTTGTTATGTTTGTTTGTTTATGATTGCTATTTGTTATCTTTGTTTGTTTGTGATTGTTATTTGTTATGTTTGTTTGTTTGTGATTGTTATTTGTTATGTTTGTTTATGATTGCTATTTGTTATGTTTGTTTGTTTATGATTGCTATTTGTTATGTTTGTTTGTTTGTGATTGTTATTTGTTATGTTTGTTTGTTTGGGATTGTTATTTGTTATGTTTGTTTGTTTGTGATTGCTATTTGTTATGTTTGTTTATGATTGCTATTTGTTATGTTTGTTTGTTTGTGATTGTTATTTGTTATGTTTGTTTGGTTCTGATTGCTATTTGTTATGTTTGTTTCTTTGTTTATTTATGATTGCTATTTGTTATGTTTGTTGGTTTGTGATTACTATTTGTTATGTTTATTTGTTTGTGATTGATATTTGTTTGTTTGTGATTGTTATTTGTTATGTTTGTTTGTTTATGATTTGTTATATTTGTTTGTTCGTGATTGCTATTTGTTATGTTTGTTTGTTTGTTTATGATTGCTATTTGTTATGTTTGTTTGTTTGTGATTACTATTTGTCTGTGATTGCTATTTGTTATGTTTGTTTGTTTGTTTGTTGTCTGTTTGTGATTGTTATTTGTTATGTAGTCTTAGATATGTTTGTTGGAATGGTTAATGTGGGGATGACCATTCATGAGAAATAGTTTTGTTTCTGTCTGTATGATGAATGGGATGTTTTGTGTCGGAGTTGTAGATCGTTTCAAGAGAAGTTTGGAGGTTTTTATGGACCAGAACATTGCTCTCTTTAATGCGAGTTGTTTCTAGATAATCACCTCACGCCAAAGTTTTTGCTTTACTTGTCTACATGGACCTTGTTACATTGCAGTATTATATTGTATGTTGAGTTTCACCTTTGTAGTCTATCCATTTTACATTGCTTGTTTGTGTTATGACTAATATTGGGGCATTATCAGGTGAGAAATCTGGCAATATTTTCCAATTTTTTACTTTGCAAATACTTAGGTTAGTTAATGATTTATGGTAGCATTTTATAGTATCCTTAATCTGCTGTTGTCTAGGTTTTTAGATTTTTCTGAAATGTTTGTTTGTTGTGGTTGTTGGATTTTTTATAAAATTTATAGTTTGCCATAAGACCATGAAGTATACATATTTTATTCTCCAGATTTTTGCTATTGTAATACCATGTATATTATGTAATTATTATGTATCATTCTTGTTTTTGTTTTATAAAATTAAAATCTTCTTATTTTATTATACATGTATTAACTTGAATGCTTTATTAAAATTGAGAAAATTTCAGAATAATGACAAAAGCGAGATGGAATCAACGTCCGATGAAAGATGTGATGCCATCGAACAGGACGAAAATGATTCGATGAAAGACATGACCATCTGCAGTGCAGAAATCATGGCCATTACTTTCCCAAAAATTCCGCCAAATTTACCGCAACTTATTCCTTCGAAAAGTATTGACCAGGAAAAGGAGGAGAAAAGCAAAATGTTTTCCATGAATGCATCAGCTCAGCAAGCAGAACTTTTCATTGGAAAGCAAGCGATGCTGCTGGATTTTAATGAACCAGCTGCTCTTCCACCTCCTGCCTTGCATGATCGTATTAAACAATTGCTGAACTATAATCCAGATCTTGCTCAAGCTTATTTCTTAAATTATTTGAATTGTGTTCGTATTAAAGAGTTCACTGGAGCTGTTAACAATTTAGTGAAATGCTATGATAATCACGTTGCTCAGGAACATACTCTAGTAGATGAAACTAACAGAACTTGTCGATATGCATCTTTGAATATGGCTGCACTTCATTCCAAGTTTGACCATAAAGATGTTGGACTGCTAGCACTACAAGAAGCTATCAAATTATCTCAAGAAGTTGATGATCATATATGTCTGCAACATTGCTTAACTTGGCTTTATTCCTTATCACCTGCACACAAGAGACAGTTGGTTAAAAGATCGGTAATAAAGAGTGATCATATGTCATTGAACTATTTGAATTGGCTTGGACTATTGAATCACACCACTCTTATGGCTAAAACAACTATTGCTCCATATAAATTAATAGAAAGTTTGTCAACAGTTGGCTGTACTGGCAGGAAAAGCAAAGCATGGGGACAAATGAGCTTATGGGCAGTGTTAGCAGGGGTATGGTCAGGCTGGGGTTGTACAGCAATGACTACTTTATATTCTCAATTAATTCTACATATAAGTATCACCTTGCCAAATTTACCAAATGTTTTATACTCCTCTAGTCCAACTTGTATTGCTCTGTGTAATCTCGCAATATCCCTTGCAAACATGGGTGATTACCATTTATCAAATGAAATAATTCAATTTGCTAAACAACTTTTTCCAACAACTAACGTTTGCAGTCAATATTGGGAGTTTAGTCAGTACCATATTCAATTAATGAAGCTTTTTCACCAAGGCAGTTGGTCTCAGGCTGAGACAGTGATTTCAAGCATGGCGACAACACACCCTCTGCTAGCAAGGAAGGAGAAATGTCAAATTTTGGTTGCCAGAGGAGAAATGAGTGTGGCGATGAAGTGCATAGAAGAGTTGTTAAAGGAGAAGGAAGTGTCAGAAGAGCCACTGTTGCACGTTCAATGTTTGTTGGTGAAAGCCGAAGCTCTTATATCAGGTGGCAATGGCGGAAGTGCCTTGGCTGTGTTGATCGCCGCCTGGTCTGAAGCAAACATGTATCATCTTGTGTATTTAAAATGTCTGATCAAACTCTACTTGTCAGCTGTTCAATTGGAATTGGGGTTGATCAAAGAAGCAGTAACGAGCTTGAATAATGGAGTCGGTGTTGTGCTAGCAGGCGGAAGTGTTTATGACCAGGCAAGAGCCAGACTTTTGGCCATTAAAGTTCAGGTGATCTAATTTACAAAATGTTTTCATTTTGTTTTTTAAATTATTTTATCTAGAATTATTATAATCAAATATAAAATATATTTGTGTGCATAAAGAGTTGCTATTCAAAAAGTTGTTCTATGCAGTCTCCAAAATTGTTATTTTCTTCTAAATGCTGTGTGAAAATTACAAATTTTAAAGGTTATAATATCTATGAACCTAGTTTGAAAGAAACTTATTTTTATTATAGTTGAAAGTTGTAATCAATTTATGCAGACCTCATTTTATTGTCGAACGACTGAAACGAAGTTACGACATAGGTGTTACTTTTCAATGTCGTCGTTGTCAGCACATTCAACAAAATGTTCAATTTATTTTTGCTTCAAATTTTCAGAACTTAACAATAGATGTGCATGTATAAATATAAATACAATGGAATAGAATTTTAAAAATATCTGTTTGTTATTGTTATTTATATCTATTAATTTTTAAAAATGTTACAATTGTATTGTACATTATAATAATAAATAGTCGCTCGACATTTAAACTGCATGTCGGTTTAGGCATAGCTAGTTTTGTTTTATACTTTGGTTTTTAAATAAAAAAAACTTTGGCATAAATTCTATATCACTGGCAGAAGACTTTAAAATAAAACTATAGAGTATAAGAAAATGTATGGATGAAAGAAAATATAATTTTATGTAGTTTACAATGTACAAACGTATTTCTTTGATGGAGTTGAAGAAATCGTTCCCATACCACTTGTATTGCTTCAATACTGTGGACATATTTTTAATAAATCAATAATTTATTTTGTGTTTCTTTTCAGATAAGATCTTCAGATTCAGCGGAAAAATCTAAAGTAGTTGAGAAAGGAGCAACCAATCTGAAGAAAGTTCAAAGTTTGTTCACAAAGCTTCAAGCTCATCATAGAATTAAGGATACTTTATATTTACAAGCGAGACTTTACCATGAAGCTGATTGTATTGATGAAAGAAATAAAGCAGCCTTAGAGTTTCGTCAGCTTGAGCAACAACATCCATGTCATTCGTTTCATCTGTGTAACTATGTTTTTTAACATTGATCTTGCAACCATTTTGTAAAGCTTTAATAAATTAATATAAACAATATCAAATACAGCTCACATGACTCAAGCTTATTTTGGTATATTTAATTTATAAACTAAAAATTTGTGTTTTTTATTCCTACCAGTTTTATAAGACTAGAAATATTAAAAGAAATTGCCCAGTTGGCTTACCCCTTTCCCATACCTCCTCACATCAACAAGCTAGTGTGTTTTTCACCAAAAGAAAAGTTTAGGAACTTTTTTCTAAAAACCAGTTGAATGTATTTTATTTAATTTATTATTAGTACTTTCTAGAAATTTCCTTTGTGGATATAGGTATAATAATAGTGCCTTATCAATTGTTTTGTATGTTTCTTTTCCACTACATTGATTACATAGAATGTTAGCTAAAGCACAGTGCTAACTGTAAAACACATTTGATTGGAATGCAATCTTTATCAAAAACAAAGAGAAAAATACTGTTTACCTCAAACAGATTGCCCCGTTGATAACCTAATGAGTTGAATTTAATGGATAAAATATAGAAGGTGAAATAATCAACCCCAACATCACCCAATTGTTAATCACACAGAACAGTGTTCTTTGCCTTCGTAGCTAATGTGCTGTATAATATTCTATAAGAATAAAAAAATAAAGCCCAGTGCTCCACTGCATTGGTGCAGCCACAGCAATTACACTATCTTGTTCTGGCTAGTGTTCTTTCCCAACATTTTATAACCTGTAGGGTAGTTTGAACTACCATTCAAAATTTGTCTATCTTCTTTTTTAATACTTAACAAAATGCCCCAAATTTAATTTGCGGTAGTCATTTAAACCTTACATGTGTTTTTTATGAGTGAAAACTATTGATCTGTTGAACAGATTTGTCAAAAATGCAAAAACATTTTGAAAATTTATATGATAAAAAAAGACCACCTCAAATAGTTTTCCCCCCAAAAAAAATGTATTCATTTTGTAGGCCATGAAAGCAACTGTTGGCTGTTCAATGATCTATGATCTAAAAATTCCCCTTCCCAACCAAATTTTTGAAAATCTTTTTTTGTAGAAACCAATAAAGCACTAACAGTGACATCAAAATAAATCATAAGCCTTGTATAATCCATCATTAAACCAGTTATTGGTAAATGCGAGTAATCATGTGATCAGTGAATATCGAGTAAATTTGCAACACTTCAAATTGGAATTTTACTTTTTGGCAGAGTACAAGTAATAAGGAAATGATAAACAGCTCATAATAGCCTACACAACTTTGATTGAATAAAAATTTATGTAATTTTTTTTAAAGAAAATTAAAAAAAAATCACTTGGCATTATTGATGAAAAGTTTACAATAGACAAATTGTCCATAAAAAATGTTGAGAACTAATTAAATAAACAAATTTACATGTCTGAAAAATATTATTCATTGGTTTGGATTTCATATTAGTTATAATCACATTGTGGTTCTCAACAAATTAAACTAGAATTCATCACAACATATAGGAAAATCTTCATTTAATTCATGATATAAGATGCAATGGTGAATTTTGATTGAATGGCAGGCATTCTTTTGATATACCTCTACCTGGTCATAGAATTTTTTTTATGGAAACTAAAGTAGTGGTTCTAGGAAGTTGATTTTTTTAATTGTGTTAAATCTTCATTTTATTAATAAAAATGGTAACACATGATTTTTAAAAACTTATTTTAAAAGTGCATAAGAAATGTGTGAATTTATTACTATTCTTCATATAGTAAGACATTTAGAAAGCTTACACTGAAGTGTAAGCTTTTTAGATGTGTTGCATATAAATTTATCATAAAATGTTTTTTAAATAAAGTAATATTTTTCATGTTGCATTACAGAGTGTCCTATTAGCAATAAAAAATTATAAAATGTTAATTTTGGAAGTTCTAGTATCTCTTGAATCTGTTCCAAGAATGATCATTTTCTTCTTAAAGAAAGAATGAATGGTTGCTCTTGCTCGTCAATGATCATCGATGATAATTTAGATTATAAAAGGAAAATAAAGAACTAAATAGTAATCAAAATATAATATTAAAAAACAAATCATATTTACATAAAACAGGTATAAACAGTAGCATATATTCTTATTTTAGTATTAAACATTTTTTAGAATCATTTCATCTTTTAAATTGAGAACATCTTGATTAGAGTAATCTCAAAGAAAACATCACAAAGAGTTTGTTAAAATTAATTTTTATTCAAATTTGATATAAAAAAATCAACTCTTGGTGTTGTCAACCCCACTGCATCTTTGACATAGAAGATGAAGTCCTCACATCAGAAGAGTCAATCCCCACCAGATCTGCCCAGAAAACCTGTGGGGCCAAATCCACCCGCACATATGAGCATGAGAACAGGTGTGTTTCGGGAGATATTTTGTTGAGGTTTTCATGGAGATATGGGAGATTTGTTTGTTCTGACGTGTTGTGTGTGAGTGTTTGCTTGCAGTTGTTTGTCTGATCCTAGTCTATTTAGGATTGTTTTGTGTTGTCTGGTATATGTGTGGATCGTAACTATGTGTATGAGTTCCTTATGTTGTGTTTATGCCTGGTGTGTTATTTTTTGAGGTATGGTGTCCATATTGACAGTGTAGTTGTTGTTATTATCGAATAATCCATGCATGTTGATTGTAATAATGTATCTGTAGGATGGATATCTTAAGAAGTATACAATTTAAAACCAATATTTGAAAAGACATCATAGAATAAGTCATTGTTTAAACCACATTTCTATATAATACAAAATGTATTTTCAGGTGAAGAATCTTTGACTAATTTCTTTCTTAGTTAAGAAGCCATTATTAAATTCTTTGGCAGTCATCAGTTTTTTACCTTTTATTTGAACTTGTGAAAATTCCACCCAACCATCTATGGCTCTCACTAACAATGTTTCCGATACTTTATTATACAAAACATAACCGGGTAAAGAAGAAAATGAATTGTCAGCATCCGAACAACTGAGGTCCAATTTTCTATCAGAAGGGTTTGAAAAAATGAAACCACGAAGTTTAATTGGTTGATTTCTCCATTTTGTTTGAAGGGGAAAAATATGATCTAAAGCTTGAAATGAAATTTTGATTTTTCTACAAGTGAATTCCATCCATTTAATATAGCTTTGTGATTCTTTTATTTTTGGTGCTGTAAATAACAAAATAAAATTAATTCTTATAAAAGTATTTTTTAATTTCTAACATTTTGAAAAAAATTGTCACAATTTGAAATATTTTGGTGTGATAAACATCAAAGCAAAATTAATAAATGTTAATCTGTTCGAACTTATAAAAGTATTTTTTTAATTTGAAACATAAATTCTAAGTTTAAGTTTGTTGGTGTGGTAAATAACAAAGCAAAATTAATAAATGTTAATCTGTTCAAATTTATAAAAGTAATTTTTTAATTTGAAACATAAATTCTAATTTTAAGTTCAAGTTTGTTGGTGTGGTAAATAACAAAATGTCATAGATCATATATTTCAGCAATCCAAAATAATGAACAATTTGAAATATTTCAAATTTTTTGCATAAAACAAATAGAAACTTTGAGCAAGATTTTGAAGGAAATTTTATATACACCTAAATACAGATCTTGGCTGCCTTACCATAAGTAGCTCCCAAGCTGCTCTGTGTCTTAGCGTTGGGCAAGAGTGTCGATAAATTATGCAAAGTGTCTATCAAAAGTTGTGCTCCGACATGGGAAAAATGACTGGTTACATCCTTGTTCATCATTCCAGGCGGTATTTCTATTTCTTTCACATTAACTATTTCACCAACATCAAATCTGCAAATATAAATCTATGGATTGTGCATAAATTCATTAGGAAGCTAATTCAATTCACAATAAATACATTTCAAAGTAAAGGAACTGAGATAATAAAACTTTTTTTAAACACAATAAATAAAAACATTTTTATTCCAAAGCAACAATGGATGTTTCTTTTCCTCTTGATTGTTATGTGATGTAATTGTGTGATTGTGCCAACTGATGATCAAGTTTATTAACTTATTTTCTTGATTAAAAAACTTGAATAAACTTAAAAAATGTAAATTAAATTCAACAAATTCAAACTTATTTAAAGTAATTGTAAATAAAATGTAATTAAAATTCAATGTAAATTAAACTTTAAAAATTTAACAAATTTCAATTAAATTAAACTTAACATATGTGAATTAAATTTAACAAATTTATATTAAATTAAATAAAATGTAAATTAAATTTTTAAAAATTTACATTAAATGTAAACTAAAATCAACCAATTTAATGTAAATTAAACTTGACAAAAGTAAATTAAATTTAACAAATGAAAATATTTAAAGTAAATCTCACCTATTGGGATGAATCTTCATGATTGTAATCCCACTGACACAATCATCATTTAGAATCGCATGTGTGATCGGTGCAGCACCACGATACTTCGGCAGTAGTGATCCGTGAACGTTAATAATTCCCAACGGAAAAGAATTTATCAAAGATGGGGGAATAAGATGACCAAACGAAACTACAATTCCGAGATCATAGCGTCCATATTTGGGCACCGACATTGGCCAGACTTGTCGTTTGAGTTTTTGTTTGTCGCAATATTTTATGACGGCAGTTTTTTGATGACGTTGCAAACCAGATACGACAAACAAGTCTTGGATTAATCCTCTGAAAATAATTGTGATTTGTTATTTTATTTCTATTTTTGATCCCAATTTATTTTATTTGTAATTTAATTATTTTTATTTTATTTGTAATTTTAATTTTATTTGTATTATTTTCATTTGTCAGATAGATAAAAATTTGGGTCTATAATTAAAATAAGGAGGGAATTTATTTCGTCTTTATGTAGTAGACATACTTGAATAAAATACTCAAATGAATTAATTATTCAAAGGTCTCGGTGCCTTAAGACTACTCAGTAGTTTTAAATAAAAATGCTGGTACAAAACATCATTTAATCAAATATTTATTTAAAAATAATAATATAAAAAATAAATATTTTTTATAAATTGTTTAGAAATAATAATATTAAACAAATTAATAAATAGTTTTTAGACATTTTTTTAACAATAATAAATGAATAAAAAAAATTTTAACAATAATAATACTAATAATTTTTAACAATAGTAAATAAACCATTAGTTTTTTTATATATTGTTTAACTATAATAATATCAAATAAATAAATAGTTTTTAGAATTTTCTTAACAATAATAAATAAAGAAATATTTTTCTTTATAAGTTTTTTTAACAATAATATTATTAATAAACAAAATTTTATAAAATTCTTAACAATAATAAATAAACAGGTTTTTTTAAATTGTTTAACTATAAGCTTTAGGCTTTATTCATACAAAAAAACAATAGGGGTACAAACCCATTATGAAGTACACTTAATTTTTTTTACAGATTATAGTGAACAGTTTACTAAATTTTGCTAAAATATTAATCATTTTAAGCTGTGTTTGTGTATTTAAAAAGTTTTTACATTCATGTAACTGCAGGGTGCTGATTTTCAGCATAAATCTTCCATAACTACTTAACATATGATTTTATTATAAACTAATACAAATCAAACCATACGGATTTATAGCGGAAACATCTATAAATCATTGCTGTGAAGTATAAAAGTCCATATAAAAATGAAGTTATTTCAATAAATTCAATTTTTACGGAATATTTTATTTAAGATGGATGTATATATCTTTCATTTATGCTCAATAAGTTTTGCAATGAAATCGTTGGCCAAAAATACCATTTGAGGAGTAAAGCCAGGTTTGGTTAATTGTTTGTTGGGTCACAATAATGCTAAAATTTGCTTAAATACTAGTTTATGGAGGTGCAAAAAATCTAGCCTAAGTATGGTTTGAAAATATGACGTCATCTGGGCATGATGATAGCAAAACCGAACTTTTGATAATAGGCTCATCCATACAAATAACTAAAATCAATATAAATGACATAACAATCAAAGTGGGGGACTCAACCATACAATGTTCGAATAACTCAAGAAATTTAGGTGTCCAGTTTGACAATACAATGTCTTTCAATCAACATATAAAAAATATCAGTAAAAAAT
>JARUHE010351569.1:0-10058 GCA_031471125.1 Archaeomysis grebnitzkii
TTTGTGTCCAAAACATAAATAAAAATTCAACTTCTATTGGCCATGTATGAATATTTACAATTTAAAGTTTTTGACAATAATTTGCAAGATTAGTGAACAATATTTTTCGTTTCCCTGATCTGGCAACACTGCGGGGCCGCGCGTCACGGTAGAATGTGGTACGAAAATTATATCACGCTCTAAATTCGTAAAACTTTCTATACAACGTTTGTTCCAGTAGTCCAAATTTCAAATTGTATAGCTCAAAATATGCGCAAAAATTTTATCTCCATGATTATGTGGGTTTCTCTTTATTTGGTTAAGATATAAAAAAGATATAGATTTTTAAAAGGGTCATTTAAGACAGAAACCTTACAGACCAATATTATGTGTACGATTTCAGTTGTTATTATTAATTTTATTGTTGCTATTATTTCTGTTATTATTATTATCACTGATTTTATTATGTCATCATTGTTGTTATTGTATGTATTGTTTTATTAAAATCAACTAAGACTTGTTGTACTATTCCAATTTTTATTGTTTGTGTTTATTATAATAATAATTCTGATATAACTATAATAAAACTACATTTATATTAAGATTTAAGGCTTTATAAAGTATATCTTATAATAATATAGTTAACTCATCAGACAAACAATAAATTTAAACACTTTTTATGAAATAATATTTTTCTTAAATTCGTTAAAGTCATGAGAAACTTGTTATTGTTACACTGCTATCTACATTCAAAGTTTTTTAAAATAAAAAATAAACACTGCAGAACAAAATTTGAATAATGGCCAAATGTTGCAACCAATTAAAATGGAATCTTTGTTTTCTTCTATTCACAATGCTCCTTGTTAAATTTCTTTTTCAGATGTAGATAAAATATGAACTAAAACCCAGTAAGGAATATGAAGTGATCTTCCTTACCAATCTCAATGTTCTACATATATATGTGATAGACTGTCAATAAAAAATCTGTTATAATAACGGATAAGAAAAGTTATCGGTTGTCTGAATGGATTAGTTTAAACTTTATATTACTTTATAATGGACAAATACAAATAATAACCGACTGTTGTAGCAAGAGCCGTCATAAAACAATTATTAAAGTAATTGTTTTAAAAAAAATAAGTTATCTGTTGAATTAACAGAGTTTTTTAATAATTATCTATCCTTGCATTATCCTTTATGTATTTCCATTATCTCCTTCCATAGTTCTCATAAAATTTAATTTTTGAAGCACAATAGAAATAACGTTGCCGAACAAGCTAGTCAAAATGAGAATCGAGTGACGTGCCATCATTAAAAATCTAATTCTTCCCCAATTAAAATAAATGAATCGACTAAAATTGAGTGTTTTAATGAAGCAATAACAACCCGTAATTAAAATACACAGCTTTTAATTACGATCAATTATCATTGGCAGCCTCTTCCAATTAATCTAAATTCTTTTCTTCGCAAATGAGATCTGCTTATTATAATTGAAAGAGACGCACAGGGTCTTACCCGTTCAGCTATGTGATGGTGCGCCATATAGGCAGTGTGCCAAACATTATTTAATTGATTTTTTTCTAGTGAATAATGTTGACAGTATTTTCTTTCGTTTGTTTGTCACACTCAAATAAATAACTTCTCATTTATTTTGCTTATTCATAACGAAGATGAAACTAAAATGTGTAGGTGTGTCCAATTTTACGAAGCCGAGCGTTTGACCGAGTATGTCTTATTTGACAAATACTATAAACTTAATATAAGGTACAGGCATAGACACATCAATCTGGATCTGCATGTATACTAATTATTCTCCAAGATCTAGACTAGACCTGAGCCAATGAAATCTAATCAAATATTTTATAATAATTTGTTGTATTACAATTGTGTGAAGTTTAAAAAAGTGTTCGATCAACTTAATGGTAAATAAAAAAATATATACATGTTAAAGTTAAAGAGAAATTCATTGAAAAGTCTAGATTGATGTGCTTTAGGGAAGTGAAGTTACATATTGAGTAATAATAATATTTATAATAATAATAATAATAATGTTAAAAATAACAATACTAATACTAATAATAATAATAATAATAAAAATAATAATAATAACAATAATAATAATAATAATAACAATACCAATAATAATAAAATAATAATAATAATAATAATAATAATAACAATAATAATAATAATAGTAATAATAATAATAATAATAACAATAATAATAAAAATAGTAATAATATTATAAGTCTCGGCATTGAACGTTCTACTTATTTCTATGTTTCACCTCCTATGCTATTTATCTTATCTTTCTTCTCTGCCTTATCTGCCTTATCTACCTTATCTATGTTATTTATATTATCTGGCTTATCTATGTTATATATATTATCTGCCTTATCTATGTTATATATCTTATCTTTCTATTCTGCCTTATCTACCATATCTATGTTATATATCTTATCTTTCTGCTCTGCCTTATCTACCATATCTATGTTATCTATATTATATGTCTTATCTATGTTATTTATCTTATCTTTATTTTATTCCTTACCTATTTTCTTTATCCTATGTTTATCATCTACCTTATCTATTCTATGTTTATTATCTACCTATTTTATCTTCATTATCTCCTTAATCTATGTTATCTATCTTTGCTTATTTTACTTTTCTAATTTAAAGTAGCACCTGTTGTAAAAGAAATAAAACATTACAAACTATAAATTGTTACAATAAATCCCTAGTAGCATCTATTCCTAGTTAGGGGCTGATCCTTGTCTATTAGTCACGATTTAGTGGCTATTATATGGCTCTCTTGGAAAATAACCAAGAATTAGCCATTGAAATGCTACTACGAACAAAATGGACAACATGTTTAAAACGTGCTTTCAGGTTTGAATTAAATTTCCGTCTAAACGAATAATTAAACGATGCGCATAATAATTTGTATTTTCCACATTTTTAGGCGAATAAATAAACTGAAGTACTCGGCCGTTCAGATCTCGCACCTCAAACTACATAGCCAATGACGTCTTATGGGAATGATAAAGTTGGATAAAACTGCACTGCTCATGTAGCTTGAGGAGCGAGCTCTGAATAGTCGAAAATTTCACATTTGTGCCCAAAAACTAATAATTAGTAACTCTATGGTAGTTTGCTTCATCCCCATTCACGATACTAACAATCACGTTAAAGTGAATTCTCATTGTTATTTGTTTGTATTTATTACAATCGGAGTTGATCGGGATGGAGTGCAAGGTGACATTATATGTTCAATTTGTTATTATTACTGTTATTATTATTATTGTTGTTCTTACTATTTTTATGATTGTTATTGTTAGTTTTAGAAGTATTATAGTTATCATTATTATTATTGTTATTATTATTATTATTGATGTTATTATTATTACTATTATTATTGTTTGTATTAATATCAGCAGTATTATTATTGTTATTAATGTTAACAATATTATTATTATTACTTTCGCAATTTATTATGATTATCATTATTTGAACTATTATTATTATGATTATTTTTATTATTGCTGTTATAATTATTCTGCCTGTTATTATTATGAGCATTATTATTATTTTTCGCACTATCATTACTATTATAATGTTGAGCTATCCAGAAATATAAATTTTGCTCCCACAAAATGTGCAACCTTACCTAATTTGATCCAACCTACCCTAATAAACATATAAAAATACATCTAACACCTCGCGGTTGTATAATTCAAGTGTCAGTTGTTCAACTTCAATATTCTAACCTTTATTTCAACTGTAAATATCAGAACACCTCATTCCATTCAGCCTTATGTCAAAATCAAAACAATTGCTGTAATTATGGTACAGTACAAAAAATATTACCTTACATGATTACTCTAAGGTTTATCTAAAAAGTATAGTTAGGCAAAGAAAAATCAAGACAGAGTTGTGTACGATAGAGGGTACGATGTGTACCATAAAGCAAACAGGGTAAATAAAATAAGATATGGTACCATATAAACAAAATAAGGTATGGTGCCATATAAATAAAATTAAGTATGCTACCATGTAAATAAAATAAGATAGGGTACCATAACAATAAAATAAAATATAATACCATATAAATTAAATAAAGTGTAGTATCAAATAAATAAAATAAGATATGGTACCATAAAAATAAAATAAAGTGTGTTACCATATAAATTAAATAAAGTGTGGTACTATACAAATAAGATAAGATATGGTACTATATCCTAGCCATGTGCATAAACGCGAATATTAAAACGACCAAAGTGAAAATAAAACTCTTCAGAAATAATTTTAATTATAGTTTAGATTTTTAATTAAGTTAATTAATTTACTACTTTATTATTAATGATTATTATTAATCTAGTTTTAATTAAGCGATTGTTTTATTTTTATGTTAATTAATTACGAATAATTAACAAATAATGATAATGTATTCTAGTCAGGGCGAATTGTATTTTTAAATATGATTATAAAATCAATTAAGACAATTTTAATTATTGAATAATCATTTTAATAATAAGAGTTGAATTTCTAATAATTATAGTTGAATTTATAATAATAATAGTTCAACTTGTAATAATAATGTTGACAGATGTAGTTAGTAATTGCATTTTGTATTATTATAATACGAACTGTTATAGTAATAGATTTTATTTTAATACTAAAATCTATACTATTAAAAACTATCATTATAGCATGGAATTTATAATAGTAATTGTTATGTGTTATAATAACAATAATTGTTATTTGTTATAATAACAATAGATGTTATTATAACCTAATGATTCAAATAATAATATGTATTATTACAATAGTAAAATATATCGCTTCATTACACATCGTCGTCGTCAACGTCTTCGTTGTCATTGTCATTTTCCTTGTTGTTCATCGTCATCATTATTGCCATGTTGTCGCTAAATAGGATGGAGCCCTTACGTCGGAGGGTCCATCCCCCACTCTAGTAGGTCCGATCATTGGGCAAACAGCCAGCCGCTCCCACTGGGTCCGTCCAGAGAGCCTCTGGGGCCAGGACCTACGTACGACGCATGCGGGCATGTGAAGAGGTGTGTGGTGCTAGCACATCGGGCAGTTTAGTGTGGTGTGTATGTCGGGGGCTGTTTTCTGTAGGTATTCGTGTGATCGTGGAGATTTGTTTGCCCGTAGCTGTGCCAGTGTCCTGCGGGTGTTGTGTGAGAATGTTTGTTCATTGTTGTTGATGTCGGGTGCTTGTGTGTTTATTATTTTTTTGATGACCTTTTTTGTGTAGTATGTTACTATGTGAGTATGGATTAGTTTCTAGTGTTTTTACTGTTTGGTGTTTGGTGTGTTGTGGGGATGTGTCCATGTTGGTTGTGTAGTTATTGTTGTTGTTGAAGATGGTTTGCTGCATATGTCTTGGGTTTTCCGGCTAATGTGTGAGTGAGTGAAATGGATGGTCTAGGTGCTGTTCGGTTTTTCTAAGTTGTGAGGCATGCAGTTTGAGGTGTGTTTGTAAGGATGATTTTTGCTTCAGTGTGTAGGTTTTGTGTATTTGTGTCAAATGTGAATTCCCTCCTCAACACTGAGAAGGGAACCCTCACGTCAGTGGATCCAGCCACCACCTTAGAAGGTCCTCCCATTGGGTAAGCAGCTACGCTGCTTCCACTGGGCCGGTCCAGAAGGTCTCTGAGACCAGGTCCGTCCGCACAAATGGGCATGCAACCACAGCGGGCAGTTTGGTATGAAGTGTGTATAGAACACTATTTTGCTTTAGGTATTCTTGTAGATGTCAGGATTTGTTTGTTCTGAGCTGTGTCACTGTTCTGCGTGTGTTGTGTGGGAGTGTTTGTTCACTATTGTCTATGCCTGGAATGTGTCTATTTAATATGTATTGTATGTTTGTCTAGTGTTCAAGTGGTGTGTTACTATGCATGTGTGTGTGTGTGTATGTGTCTCTTGCATTAATTTATTGCTTGGCTTAAGGTGTGTTCAGGAGTTGTGTCAATGCTGGCGGTGTAGCTGTTGCTGTTATCAAATATTGTTTGCTTCATTGGTCTGCAGTTTGTGTTGGCTGTTGTATAAGTGAGTGGAGTTGATGGTCTAGGTGTTAGGCAGTTTGTCTTGATTATGAGGCATGTCATTTTAGAAGTGTTTGAATGGAGAGGGTTTTCATTTCTTCAATAGGTGTTGTGTGTTTGTGTCTAGTGTGCATCGTATAGCTGTTTGGAAGGTTGTGTTTTGTATCGTTTCAAGTTTGTTGATGTTTGTGGTGGATGCAGTTGGTAACCAGATAGTTTGTACGTATTATATGATGGGTCTTATTGTAGTTTTCTATGTGGTTAATGGAGTTTTTTCCTTTTCCCCAGTGTGTGGTATAGTGGTGAGAACTTTTAACATGTTTATGATGGGGTTTGTTTGTGTGATGGCATTATTTATGTGTTTTGATAGATTAATTTTGAATCAAATGTTAGGCTAAGGACTTTTGAATCCTTCATTGTTGACAGGAGTGTGTTTTTGTGTGTAACTGTTATGTACCATATTTCCGACAGATACACAACTGAACAGTAGCAATATATTTTCATTGCCATTGTCATCACCATTTCCATCGTCATCGTCATCTTCATGTTGTTGTTGTCGACCCACCTCCATCCTCGATATAGAGGATGGAGCCCCCACCCTAGCATGTCCGACCATCGGGCCAGTAGTCCCGTTGCTTCCACCGGGTCCGTCCAGAAGGAAATCCGGGGCCATGTCCGTCCACACATGCGGGCATATGAACAGGTGTGTGGTGTTGTTTGTGTGCTGTTGGCAAAGTTGGATATTTGGTGATGGGTGCAAATCTGGGGCTATTTTGTGTAAGTATTCGAATATATGTGGGGATTTATTTGTTCAGAGTTGTGCCAGTGTTCTGCCCATGTTATGTGGGAGAGTTTGTTCGGTGTTGTTTATGTCTGGTGCTGTTCTGTTGTTTACCTCGTTAGATTGTGTGTTATTAGTGTGGTTTGTTACTATGTGGGTATGTAAAAGTTTTTGTTTTGTTTGATCGTTTGGTATGAAGTTTGTTCTGGTGTGGTGTCTCTTTTGGTGGTGTAATTATTGTTGTTTTTGAATATTGTTTCCTTCATATGTCTGGGATTATTTTGTTGTTGTGTGAGAGGGTGTAGTGGGTGGTTTGGGTTTTGTACAGTTTGTCTGAGTTGGGATGTATGCAGTTTTAGGTATGTCTGGATGGGGGGTATTTTAGTTTCTTCAAGTAAGTGATGTCTGTGGGTGTTAAGTGTACACCTTGTAGCTGTTCTGAGTGCAGTTTGTGTGTTGTCGGTAGTCTGTTGATGATTGTGGCTGATGTGATAGGTGACCATATGGTGCTTGCGTATTCTGGTTATTGTCTTGTATGTAGTGAATATGGTATCTTTTTTCCCCTGTTGGTGGCAGTGAGTGCTTTCAGTATGTTTATTGATGTTTTGGTGTCCTTGATGTGTTTTGAGAATGTGTATTTGGGGTCGAAAGTGAGACCAAGGTTTTTTGGCTCCTTGACCGTAGGGAGCAAGGTGTTGTTTATATTTATTTTAAGTGTGGTGCTGTATTCTGTTCTGGTGTGAATAGAGCGGTGGTGGTCTTGTCTGAAGCCATGTTGAGGGAAGGTTAATGTTGGATGTAATGTGTGGGAGAATTATTTTCTCGACTGTTTTTGCGATTGGTGAGAGTATTGAGATTGGTCTGTAGGATGTTCCTATTTATGGGTATTTATTGGGTTTGCGTATGGTTTTGGCTGTGTTCCATATGTTGGGAATCGTGTTAGTGTTTATTGCTGTATTGTAGATGTTGGTGAGTGTTGTATTGGCAATTGTCCGAGGTGTTTCAGGTACGTAATGCTTATGTTATCTGAGCCAGTGGAGTTATTGTTTTTAGATATTTTTATTGTTGTGATTGCTTGTACTGGTGTGATGAGTAGTGGGGTTGATGTTAATTTTTGTATATGTCGGTCTGTTTTTCTATTGTTAGTGTGGGGTTTGTAGGTGATTGTCTTGGTGAGTTGTTTATTGAAGAAGGTGGCTTTGTGCCGCTTGGTGATGGCAGTATGGTTGTTGAATATTATGGTGTGGTTAGGTGTTTGTTTTTTTGTTTCTTTGTTAGTGAGTCCTGCTATGGTGTTCCAGATTATGTATGTATTTGATTTGTGATTTCAGCTGTCTGTGAGGTCTTCTTTCCAGATGTCTTGTTTGTGTTTTTGTATTTGGGTGTCTATTGTGTTGTTGAGTATATTGATTTCTGGGTCCTGGTGATTTTGTTGTCGTAATGTATTTCTTTGTTTAATTGGAGCCATGCACTACAAATCCCAACAACTATACTCTGCCCCCCTCCTCGTCATCGTCATCGTCATTGTCACAAGCTGTTCCGCCGCCTAAAGATTAATGATGCAAAAGATAATCTCATTGGCATCAGCTAGAGTCTGTCTTAGGATATTTGATTGAGAGTTTGAACGTGGTTGTGATATCCTAGAAAAGCATATACGAAACTTACCCCGGTTTAAAGGCAGCACCATATGTAGGCTGCATATACTTAAAGTATACATTATCTGATGTGGGCAATGCTGATGAGAAAGATAAACGTTTTATGAGGTGTTACAGCTGAAAGTGGTCTAAACTTTTGACAAACTTGTAGTATTATTATTTGACGAACCATTGAATGGGATACTGTGAAGTTATGTCTAAGTTCAACATTTTTTTATTTTGATATTTAAACAAGCGTAAAAATAACATAGTTCTTATCCTATGTACAACAGCAGATAGGTAAAGATAACAAAAGTACAACCGAAAAAAAACATAACGCGCACATAACAAATCATTCTATACATCCAAGTGTTTATATAAGGAACTTTTAAAATGGTTTACTAATATATTTTCTTTATAATATAAATAAAAATTGAAATTATTAAAACAAAAGATTAATCATTTTATAACAAATGTCTTAAATAATAAACCAACATCATAATATTTTACTGTTGAAATAATACAATGTTTAAAATAAACAAATATCTTTACATATTCTAGAAAGTAAATTAAAACCCTTAATGGAAAAATAAAAGAATGATAAAAATTCTTGGAATATTTATTGTAAACATTAATAAAAAGAAATAATGCAAAATAAATACAAGATATTGAGTGTAAACAATGAACGGTAATGACAACTACAAATGAAATAAGATGTCGTATAAAGGCAAGGCTGAGCTGATCATTTTCTGATGTAAACAAAGATGATAATGAGAACCTAATGTAAACAACGTAGATGAGAAGTTGGTGGTGTAAACAGACAGGTTTGTATCAAGCTCATTAATATATTAAAAAGTTTTAAGGCATTTTAAAAGAAGTCTTCAACAGCTAACGATGGCTTTGCATTGTTCTATTAATATCTACATTGTCTTATAATGCAAGAACTTTATCTGATTAGTCGTCTATGTGACTTTATTCGTCAACATTTTTAAGGAACATTGTTTTTACCCTCATTATAATAGAAACAATTTATGAATGTGAATTTGTATACTGTTTTACAGAACATATATTTGTACTAACAGAAAAAGAATTCTTACAGTCTTTATGTTAAATATATTGGAATAAATAGAAACTAATGTAGACTGTTTTTAATGAATGAATTAATTAAAATTTAAAATAGTTATACGTTATTTATAGGCCTATATGGTATAGTAAGGAATGATAAGTAGTACACAATTTTAGGTGGCTGAAATAAAGAATCTATTTTTGAATCATTTTAGCTAGATTTTTTCAAGACATTGCATATTATCAAAAGTATCTTGCTTTCATAATCTTAAGATCTTAATATATACCTTCGACTCACGTAAGATAGCAATAATTTCATAGCTATATATATTTTGTTAGATTAATAAGAGATGATGTCATTGTTAGACGCATACTCATTATCTAGTCGATCTAGTTTGCCAATTGTGAAAAAACCCTATTGAATTGATGGAATTTGCCATTGCAGGCTTGTAGCCAACGGCCTTGGCCGCGTTGAAACACCGCTTCCCGTATGATCAGCGAAGTTAAGCAACGTTGGGTCTGGTTAGT